>WWET01002899.1:92957-125959 GCA_011038615.1 Limnodynastes dumerilii | reverse complement strand
ATTTCTTTTCTGTTCTGTTTTTACAGGTCAAAAAATCCTTCACCATAGGAGTGATGTCTTAGAAACAGTAGTTTTAATCAACCCTTGAAGCTGTCATGGTCAAAAAATCCTTCACCATAGGAGTGATGTCTTAGAAACAGTAGTTTTAATCAACCCTTCTGATGAAGCTGTCAGTACAGAAGTAAGTTATCAATGTAATGCAATCCTTAGAGAAAGTTTTAAGATGAGTAAAATGTATTTTATTTATTTTATTTATTATTAACAGGTTTTTTATATAGTGCTATCAGATTACGTAACACTTTACAGAGCATATATTTAACATTCACATCAGTCCCTGCCCCATGGCAGATACATTGTAAGTTCCTTAACACAGACATTAACACACACACACACACACACACACACACTAGGGCAAAATTTATTCAGCAGCCAAATAACCTACTGGCATGTTTTTTGGAGTGTGGGAAAAAACTGGAGCACCCGGAGGAAACTCGTGCAGACACAGGGAGAACATACAAACTCCACACAGATCAGGCCTAGTCCAGGAATTGAACTTATGACCTCAGCGCTGTGGGACACAAGCCAATTAATTGCTGGATATGCATTTTTTTCTGCAGAATGCCCATGTTTCTGTGGAATTTGCCCATAAAGGTTGTGTGGTATTTTCATCTAAGCTGTCTCTTACTACTTCTGTGGCATGCCATATAAAATGCAATAATTGGTCATTACAGTTGGTGGAAATCAGAAGATTTTACATTTGTGAGTGAATGACTACAGGTTAAAGAATAAGTAAGTAGCTTGCTTTAACCGCATAGGCATAGCTGATCTCTGATAAAGCATGCTGGGAGTTGTAGTTTCAGAACACCTGGAGAGCCACAGGTTGACCAGGTCTGAACTAAGTGGTTAAGTAGGGCATTGAATGCCAGGCTAAATATAGACATTTCTTTCAAACATCTTTATTGATTTATTACATAATCAGATAAACATAAAACACAAACATATTAATATTCATTATATTAAGCACAATTTTCTTTGAGAATGTTTGTGCAGATGTTATAAATTATTGTTTATTGGTATAAAAATATATTAGGCAAATATTTATACTACATACAAGTTCCAGTGTATAATGAACTGTTATCGTTTGTGCTTTCTTTTATAGGTACGCCTGATGATCACAGATGCTGCAAGACACAAGCTTTTAGTATTGACTGGACAATGCTTTGAAAACACAGGAGAGCTAATTCTTCAGTCTGGATCCTTCTCTTTCCAAAATTTCATTGAGATCTTCACAAATCAAGAGGTATAAAACAATGGAATTAGACAATTGTGTTCTTAGTGGTAGGAAATAGCACTGAGTCTTTGGTGTTAGGAAGTATTAATGACCTACTTCAGAATTGGAGGCAGGGATGGAGCAGTTGAGGCTAAGGACCTGCATTTGTGCAGAGACCACTTCTGTTTAATTGGCTAAAGGTATGAGAGGATTGTCCAGCATTCTCTTGTCACTTTAGCAATCTTAGAATCTAAATGACTGTTATTTCTGTTGACTATTAAGGACATTTAAACCCAATAAAAAATTAATTAATTAAAAATAATATTTTTTCTTTCCATTTAGATTGGTGAACTGTTGAGCAATACACACCCTGCTAATAAGGCAAGCCTTACATTGTTTTGTCCTGAAGAAGGTCATTGGAAAAATTCTAATCTAGATAGACACAATCTTCAAGACTTCATAAACATCAAGCTCAATTCATCTTCAATATTGCCTGAAATGGAAGGACTCTCTGAATTTACAGAATACTTGTCTGAATCTGTCGAAATACCATCCCCTTTTGACATCCTAGAGCCACCCACATCTGGAGGCTTCTTAAAGCTCTCTAAGCCATGTTGCTATATTTTCCCAGGAGGAAGGGGGGATTCTGCTTTGTTTGCAGTAAATGGATTTAATATGCTCATCAATGGTGGATCTGAAAGGAAATCCTGCTTCTGGAAGCTCATTAGACATTTAGACAGGGTTGACTCTATATTGCTCACCCATATTGGAGATGATAATCTCCCAGGTATTAATAGTATGCTGCAAAGGAAAATGGCTGAGCTGGAAGAGGAACAATCTCAAGGGTCAACTACAAACAGCGACTGGATGAAAAACCTAATTTCTCCAGACCTTGGTGTCGTCTTTCTTAATGTTCCAGACAACCTTAAAAACCCAGAACCCAATTTTAGAGTAAGAAGAAGCATAGAAGAAGCTTCCTTCACACTTCAGTACTTAAATAAATTATCAATGAAGCCTGAACCTTTATTCAGAAATACAGGGAACGTAATTGATCCCATTATTCTTTTTCAAAAAATGGGTGTTGGAAAACTTGAGATGTATGTATTGAATCCAGTGAAAGGAAGCAAAGAAACACAGTATTTCATGCAGCAATGGTCAGGCAGCAATAAAGAGAAGGCTGGTCTGGTCTTACCTAATGGTCAAGAAGTAGAAATTCCTGTTAATTATTTAACATCAATTTCTTCACTTATTGTATGGCATCCATCAAATCCTTCAGAGAAAATAGTAAGAGCCCTGTTCCCTGGAAATACTACACAATACCAAATACTTGAGGGCCTTGAAAAGCTTAAACATCTAGATTTTTTGAAGCAGCCTGTTATAACACAGAAGGACCTGAGTGACAATATTTCAAGCCCTGCAGTAAAACAAGCTAAGATGAAACAAAGAGCAGAAAGCAAAGAGAGCCTAAAAATGTCCACAAAAACAACCTCCAGCAAAACAGCTAAAAAAGAATCTAAGGAAGAGATGTCTGAAAATGGCTTAAAGAGCGGCCAGGCTGAACAAGCCGAAAAAGTGGAGAACAAGGAAAAAGTATCTGTGAAAAAGTCTCTGAAAAGCGAGGCCAAACTATCAACAGAAAAAAATATAGTGAGCAAGGATGATTCAATAAAACCAGAAGTGGTAGAGAAGCAGAAAGCCGATGTGAAGCCTAAAGTTGCAAAGGAGAAAGTGGCAAAAAAAGAAGTTAAGGCAAAATCTGAAGATGTTAAAGAGGATAAGGAGAAAGTAAAGAAGGATGTCATAAAAAAGGAAGAAAAAACACCAGTTAAAAAGGAAGATAAACCTAAAAAAGAGGTAAAGGAAGATAAGGTTAAAAAAGAGTCCAGGGAAGAAAAAACTAAAAAAGAGCCCAAGGAAGAGAAACCTAAAAAAGAGGTTAAAGAAGACAAATTGAAAAAAGAGATTAAAAAAGATGTAAAGAAGGAAGATAAAAAAGACTTGAAGAAAGAAGTAAAAAAGGAGACACCACAGAAAGAAATGAAAAAAGAAATAAACCAGAAAGAAGTAAAAAAAGATGTTAAGAAAGAAGATAAAGAAAAGAAGGAAGAGAAAGAAGCAAAAAAAGAAACTAAGAAACCTTCTAAAGAGGTAAAGAAAGTTTCTGCAACTTCTTCCGACTCTAAAAAGCCTGCAGTTAAATCAAAAGTGCAAAAGAAAGACGAGCCTGCCAAAAAGGAATCTGCAACTGCAGCCAAAACAAAGGTAAAAACAACCAAGAAAGCGACTGAGAAGAAAGCTTTGGCGGCTGTAGGAGCAGTTGCTGCGACTGCAGCTGTTGCTGCTGCAGCTTCTGTTCCAGCTTCAACTGAAGCTAATGGAAAAATAGCTGATTTAGTTGCAGAAAGATCTCTCATGTCATCTCCAGAAGACTTAACAAAAGACTTTGAAGAGCTACGAGATGAAGAAGTCATATATAAAGAAGAAAAGAAGCCTCATCTACAGGCACTTTCACCCAAAGATGAAGTGGTCATAGTACAGAGTGAATCATATATTATAAAGAAAGACCATACTAGCAGTGAAGAACCTTCAGATTCACCAGATGAAGGTATAACTACAACAGAAGCTGAAGGTGAATGTGAACAAACTCCAGAAGAACTGGAAACCATTGACAAGCACAGAGAAGATGAAAATGACAAATTTGAGGATGAAGGAACTGGGCTTGAAGAGTTATCTGAAGCAGGAGACTATGAGGAAAAAGCAGAAACTGAAGATGTTGAGGAACAAGTGGAAGATGTAGAAGAAAGAGCCTCATTGGGAGAACACCCAGGAGGCGACTTTGCTGAAACTGATGAAACTGAAGAAGAAGCCGATAGTCATACATTTCAACATCTGAAAGGTAAACATGACAGCCATGAAGACATTGCTGATTCTGAGGCAGCAGATGAACAAGCTGAGGAAGATATTGATGAAAGTGTTGAGAAAGGAGAAGCAGATGAGACTGAGGAAGAAGCAGATGAAGACAAAACAGAAGATGCAAAGGATGATGATCAGGAAACAGAAAAGGTGGAAGCAGAAGAACGTTATATTAATTTCTCAAAAGACAAATATGAAATTATTAGTGACACTGAAGATAAATATATATTTTCTTCAACACCATCTAAGACGTCAGAACCCCAGTCACCAGCTGTAGAGCCAGGAGCATCTATTCATGATGAAACCTTACCAGGTGGCTCTGAAAGTGAAGCAACTGTCTCTGACGAAGAAAACAGAGAAGATCAACATGAAGAGTTTACTGCTCACTCTGGCTTTACTCAATCTACCATTGAAATATCTAGTGAACCAACACCAATGGATGACATGTCAACACCCAGGGATGTAATGAGTGATGAAACAAACAATGAGGAAAGTGAGTCACCATCTCAGGAATATGTTAACATTACTAAATATGAAGCTAGTTTATATTCACAGGAATATGAAAAAACTAGAGTGTCCCCACTGCATGATGGTTTGAATGGATTTTCTGACGTGTCAAAAACAGATGCAACTGATGGCAAAGAATACAATGCATCTGCTTCTACAATTTCACCACCATCATCTCTAGAGGAAGACAAATTCTGCAAATCAGCACTACGGGAAGCGTATATACACACAAACATTGATATAAGAGGCACTACAAAGCTAGAAGTACAGGATGATTATGAAGTAGAGGAAACACTAAGCCCAAGTAAGAGTCCAGTGCCTCATTCACCAATATCTAAAACACCATTAAGTGAGCGAAGTGTTAATTTTGATCTTACACCTAATGAAATTAAAGCATCTGAGCTTGGTGTCTTACCACCACTGCCTGATGAAGTACAAGAGATAATGGAGCAGTGTCCTAGCCCAGATGAAAAGACCTTGGAAGTAGCATCTCCCTCTCAGTCTGCAGCTGGAAGCGCTGGTCATACTCCTTACCATCAGTCACCAAGTGATGAAAAAGCAGCAAATTTAGCCACAGGGACCCTAGAAAAAGCTTCTGTTCCCATTGTGTTTGAATTTTCTGATGACAAGGAAAAGAATGAAAGCCCCAGGATTAGTCCTATGGATGAGCCTGTGCCAGATTCAGAATCCCCAATAGAGAAAGTTTTGTCCCCATTACGCAGTCCACCCTTGATAGGATCGGAGGCATCCTATGATATGTTTTTAAGTACAAATCTTAAGTCATCACCTGGACATGGTAGTAATGTTGATGAAAATTCTCCCTCTCAGATTAGTCCAGTATCTTCAATGCTGGCTCATGCTATTGCTCAAGAGCATGATGAAAAGAGTGAGCTTTTGGCAAGTAAAGCATATTGCACAGAAACAACAAAGAGCGGATCATCCCATGTATTGGAAGGAGGAAATCTTGCAGGAGAATATTCACCCACTCAAGTTAACACTAATCCATTTATCTTGTTTAAAGAGGACACAAAAATGTCAATTTCTGAGGGCACTGCATCTGATAAATCTGCGACTCCAGTAGATGAAGTTGTTGCTGAAGACACATATTCTCATATAGAAGGGGTTGCCTCAGTTTCCACAGCCTCTGTCGCTACTAGTTCATTCCCAGAACCAACCACTGATGATGTATCACCTTCCCTTCATGCTGAAGTTGGTTCCCCCCATTCCACAGAAGTAGACGACTCCCTCTCAGTGTCTGTCGTTCAGACACCCAACATATTTCAGGAAACGGAAATATCACCATCCAAGGAGGATTGTCCCCGTCCAATGTCTATATCTCCACCAGATTTCTCACCTAGAACAGGAAAATCCACAGCATCACTGCAAGAACAGAGGTCACCTGAGCAATCCACAATGGAGTTCAGTCAGGAATCGCCAGAACAATCTTTTGCAATGGATTTTAGTAGGCAGTCTCCAGAACATCCTGTGGTAGCCTCTAGTATGTTGCATATCTCAGAAAATGGACCTACTGAAGTGGAGTACAGTCCCTCTGAGAACCATGAAGCTTATTTTGGAAGTAAGATTTCAGTTGACAATGGGTACTTTTCTGTAGACAAAAATCAAGAACAAGTAGGTGCTCAGTCTCAAGTTGAGGCTTCTCCATCTACTTCTTCTGCACACACACCATCTCAAGTGTCTTCACCTTTAAAAGAGGAAGATTCTTTGAAAGATGTTATTGAAAATACAGACATGCCCCTCTACTCTCCTCCAATACTCGAGCAAGAATATTTCATGGAAGGAAAACTTTCTCCTGAAACAGATGGTTCTCCATCAACTCCCACACCATCTTCATTAAGACAGTCTCCTGGAATAGCATGTCCCCCATATATAACTAAGGAGCCTTTAAGTGACTGTAGCTCAGCAACCTCAACTCTACCAGTTTCCACAGATGAACCTTTTAACTTTCAATCTAGGCATTTAAATTCAGCAGTAAAAGAAACCTCAGTTCTGCATAACACAAGCCCATTTGCGTATGCAACAGGCCTAGATGATAGAGACAATATATGTGATGCTTATTGCTATTCTAGTGAAACAAATGATAGATTTTCTATCTCAGACAAGTCCCCCTTTGCTGAAAATCGGCAAGAAGTTGACCTTTGTCTTGTTTCTGCATGTGAATATAAGCACCCAAAAACAGAACTTTCTCCTTCTTTCATTAACCCAAACCCTCTTGAATGGTTTGCAAGCGAGGAACAATCTCAGGAACAAGAAAAACCATTAACTCAATTTGGCGGAGAGCAGCCTCCTTCTGGAGGAAAGCAGAGAACACGCCAGTGTGATGAAACTCCCCCAACTTCAGTTAGTGAGTCTGCCCCATCTCAGACAGATTCAGATGTTCCACCAGAGACTGAAGAATGTCCTTCTATAACAGCTGATGCAAACATAGATTCCGAAGATGAATCTGAAACCATCCCTACTGATAAAACAGTAACTTATAAACACATGGACCCTCCTCCAATTCCCATGCAAGATCCAAGTCCTGCACCTAGGCACCCAGATGTCTCAATGATGGACCCAGAAACTATTCCTGTAGAGCAGAGCTTAGGCAAACCTATGAAAAAGGACATAAAGGACAAAGGAAAAACAAAAAAAGCTGGGAGCAAGACCAAATCATCTTCACCAGCCAGGAAAAGTGATAGCAAATCAAAAATGTCAGCTGCTTCACCAAAGCCTGGACCCATCAAAGAAACCTTAGAGAAGAGTTTAAAGACTGTTGCCCCTAAAAAGAAAGATTCTGTAGAGAAGGCTCCAAAGAGTAGTACAAATCAAGATCTCAAATCTTCAAAATTGGAAGAGAAAGATAAAGAGACCAAGAATGCTACTAATACAAGCGCAACAAAATCATCTAAAACTGGTATCACAGGTGAGCAAATACAGTTTTTAATTATATGTGCACCGTACCAGTTTAGTGCCATTAATAAAATGAAAAAAAGTTAAGGCAGCTCTTCTTCATGTAATCTCTGTAATGTTACCATACACTTGAATTTTTTTGTGTATACCTATGCACTTATAGAAGGTTATATTATATATCTACTAATGCTACTAACACAACATCTACCTCCAGCATACAAGATGTCAGCAGTTTTGTGCCGCCTGTGACTGATTTAACATCCTGTTATGTATCTTCTGTTATGTTTACCAATATATTGTTACCTAATGACAGACCTCTCTTTTGGTTCCAAAAAGATCACTAAATGGGGCTACAGTAAGCTGGAGATGAGACATTGACTTTATCAGAAATAGTGTCCCCTTCCGCTGTAGTTTACATCCTTTTTTGCATAATCATGGAGCTGATCCAGTCATATTACAAAAGGGCATTTTCCGATCAGTAGAATCAAAAAACCAGTGCTTTTGTTAATCAGAACATAGGTGAGCACCTCATTACCAGGACATATCTGGATCCACAGTTTCATTCTCATACTTACACAGATGGAAGAGCAGGACGAGCAGGAAGCTTAAAACAATTTAAAACTTAAGGTAGGAGTCGTCCAATGGAACCCACCAGCGCTCACATTCAACTGGATACTGCATGCAGTAGGGATCCGCTCTTCATAATCTTGAATCTAGAAAAAGTTTTGGATTTGGGTTGTGGAAGTCAGGTACAGTCTAGAAGACTGAATTTATTAGTATAGTTTGAGTTGCTTAAAATGAAGCTCATTGAACAAGTAGTTTATAGAGTCATACAGCTTTCCACATGTGGAAAATTATCCTTGTTTCACCTAATTAGTACACTATGCTATTAGAGAAAGCACATTATATAAGTAGCTACAATCCTTCAAATGTCAATATACATTCATATTTTCATGATAAGACCTCTGGTTCTGAGAGATCCCCTAAAGCCCCATACACACTACAGTTTTTTTTAAATGATAATCATTCAAAACACGCGAGAAAGGAGTGTTTTAAACAATATTGTGCAAGTGTGATCATGCCTGATCACTGCAAAGTACACAAAATTGTTTGATCACATCTTTTAAAAAGTTTAATATAAACGATCAAGCCATTCAGTACTGAGGGCTCAAACGAAAATTGCTTGTAGTGTGCATGCAGCCTGATTGGTAATAAAAATGTTCTATAATGTCGTCGATCGTTTAAAAAATGTAGTGTGTATGGGGATTACCTTTACCTCTACCTTTACCCCTCTACACAAGTGACAATATGTACTGCAAGTTAAAAACTCCTGTTTCTGATCTCTTGAAGCCATACCGTGTACTCCACTACATAAGTTATATCAAGTATTATATAGGTATCGTGGTTGGCCTTACAAAGGTATAGAAAAGTTTTAGCTGTGTTTCGTCAATTAATTCTGTGTTGAAGGATATGAGTCTTAAGTAGTTTAGACCGATAGCTTCAACATAGAATGAACTGAAAAAACCATTTATATCTGACTCGGTGTCCAATTTAGGCACACAAATAGATGGCATGATTGGCTTAATGGGCCTGATCCAGACTTAAGATCGTTTTATGTACGCGTGTGTACCTAATTTACGCACTAAGTTATGCAACACACTCCCCCTGGCACTCCCTTCACACATATGTAACTTAGCTGACTTATGTGTTTAGAACCCTAGCTTAACTTTTCCTTGCATATCTCTGCATATCTCTGGTCGTACTTAATGCCTTTTCGTACAAAAGTGCCTAACCCAGCGCAATTTAAATACCTCCCTCTGCGCACAATGCATATATTTGGATTGCGTAGGGATGTCACAGCCTACATATGGAGTTATGTACAAGTTACGTACGATCAGAGTTACGTTAAGGGTCATGTGCCGCGTGCATGCGCAGTGCGTTACTACAGCCAGATTTACACATGCCACGTGACCACGCCCAATACGACTAATCATCATTATTAAATTGCTTTATTACATTACTTTTTTTTTTACATATATTTGTGACATCTTCTTTCTCCTCAATACCATTTGTAATGTCACCATTTACCACAACTCTCTGTGATAAGTATGGTACATCAGGACGCGAGTTGTAAGATGTTTGACATAAATATGATACAGTACAGACGGGTGTGGGTCTCCGCTTTCAACGGCCCTATTTCGATAGGGCCGTTCTCTCCCAGCCAGTTCCGGACTGGCTGGGCTATCGATTGCTTATGGCTCGATAAAGCATAGCAATCAATCCCTGGAGCACCGAACACAGTGCTCTGATAGGTAAGTGAAAAAAGTACTGTTTCCTTAATTCTAACCCTAACCCTCCTTTCCCCACAGCCTGACCCTAACTTTCTCTTCTCCCTAGCCTAACCCTAACCTAAGACCCTCCTCCCCGCAGCCTGACTCTAACCCTCCCTTCCTAAGAGCCTAACTCTAACCCCCCTTAAGAGTAAAAGTCTCCGGAGAGGTTACTCACCTCTCCGGAGCTAGTGCCAGGTGCTGTGGGTGTACGGCTAAAATGAATGGGAGAGTATGCTGATCGGCATGCTCATCCATTCATTAAAAAAAATTACAAATGGCTGCAATTCGCAATAGAGACAACCTAAGAAGGACTTTCGTCTGTCTCTATTTCTAAAATCAGACGTTCGGACCGGGGACACCCAACGGTACAGACAGAAGAGGAGATGTCTTGAACTAAAGTGAATTTAATTTCGATCTGTTTTATTAATACTCGTTTCCTCATTCCATTACCACGTTTTATAATACAATATTTATTATTAATTTCCCTTATCAGTATTTGAACCCTATTGGAATGATTATTTTCAGGTGGTGGTGCTACCAAGACTTCAAAATCAACTGCAGTGCCCCCAGGACCCCCAGTGTACTTGGACCTGGTTTATATACCCAATCACAGCAGCAGTAAGAATGCTGACGTAGAGTTCTTTAAACGAGTCCGGTCCTCATACTACGTAGTGAGTGGAAATGATGCAGCCGCCGGGGAGCCCAGCAGGGTCGTTCTGNTGAGGGAAAGTGGGCGCGCTTACAGAGTTAGGGCCCTAAATATACGCAACTAATACACATAAGGTCGGAAATGAGTACGGATCTCTGAATCAGGCCCTAAATTGCAAGAAGACCTAATCGGTACTCAAAACCCCACAGAAAAGATAAAGAGGCAGCTTCATTGCACCAAGTTATGTTACTTATGTACTGTTTCTGTAGTTGACTCAGCCATTATTGTTCAGGTAGAGACAATAGACCTGATTCATACCTAAGAAGCTTCTGCATCGATTGCCTAGTAGGTCATTTACGCAATGTACACACCAGTTAGGTGCGTAGATTGCCTCCGTCTTTAAAGACAGCACAGAGTAATTTAGTAAGAAAGATGTGGCGTAATGCCGCCTCAGGGAGTGTTCAGATAGAACTGGGAGGAAGGGGAGATTTAGATTAGCTGGGGAGGACAGGGGGGGCAGTAGGAGGCATTAAAAAGGAAACTGCGCACGGTAAGATAAGGTAGCCCAATGGCAATCTTAAGTGCCATTAGGTACCTAAAAATGGGAGGTGGGTTCGGGGCAGGACGAGTGAGTTTCGTGCGGATCTGTCCGCACTCAACTCACTCTTAGGGCCTGCTACAATTAGCAACACGCGCCGCAATAGACGGGAAAAAGGTTGTGGTGCGCATTTTCCCGTCTATTATTAGAATGATTTTTATCCACCTCTCTATAAGACATACATAAAAATAAAGATGAAAAAAATCGCACAATTAGCTTAGCACCGCAAAATACGCGGTTGTGAGGCTAATTGAATCAGGCCCTTAGTTGTGAATCTGGTCCAATAATATCACAAAAAAAATCTGTATATTTTTCTGGCTAATAAACAAACTGAATTATCTATAAAGAAACAGTTGTATGCAAGGCTTGTATAATAACAACTTTTTATACTTTTATTTAAGTGTGATCTCCTGTCCAGTCTGTTTCAGTTACATTAAAGACCCTTTTCTGACAAAATGAAATATTCAAACACAATTAGTGAAGGTCCCATGTGGCAGATTATGGCCAAGCACACTGGTGTTTTATAAGCTGTTTCCCTCTACTTGTTGTGAAACTACAATTCCATGAATTCCTGGAGTGCATCTAAGGAAAAAGTTCAATTAGATAGACCCAAATATTAATCACTTATAGAATGGTTGGCTGTCTGTTAATATCAAGAAATACTGATCACTGTTTTGCCTCATATCATCCAGTTAATTACTGGCTTCCCAGCTTCATTCATATCCACTGTATGAGTACAGACATGAAATGTATTTCCTCAAGGTAAAGTGTTCATTTCATTGCAGGTGACATTAATTCCTACCCATGATTCAGAAGTGATGAGAGAATGGTACCAGGAGACACATGAGAAGCAGCAGGACCTCAATATAATGGTGCTAGCAAGTAGCAGCACCGTTGTTATGCAAGATGAATCCTTCCCAGCATGCAAGATCGAACTGTGAGGAGAATACCGCTAGCTCCTTCACCTTCACATAGCTGATTACTGGAATTTCACTTACAGATACAAAATGACTGCTGAACTATATACTGCCCAATGCTACCCTGTGTCGTGCTGACACAGATGTCAGTAATATATCATCCCCATATGGCAAACTATAACGTTCACATCACTGCAAGCTCAGCTATCCAGGTTTAATATACAGGTTTGTAGGACATGCTCTTGTACACATTTATTCACCTTAGTCCAGGATGGGAACTTTGCTCATGATTGGAGGACAATGGGAGAGAAGGTCAGGAGAAGATGGATCCCAGATGGGACAATTTTGTGGCATCACTTTATTAGTAGTAACAAGCTCATTTCTACAGCACTGTGTGTTATATAATATTATATTTTGCCAATACACTCAAAACAACAACCTTGAGAAAGTCTTGGCAGCGTGACATTTAGAATATGGCATCGGAAGGATGGAAAAAAAATCGATGACTACACTATTTGGTACTCTATTATCACCTTGTACCTTCCTTCCATGACAACACTTCATGATGAGACTAGTGAGAATAGTAAAATGTCAAATCAGCCCCATCACTTCTAGATCTGTGATAGGTTGTGTTGTGTGTTTAAATATTATACCTGCTGCAGATTAAGCCATGCCATTGCAAAAAAACATACAGTACCTGTACAGATTGGGGAAGAAAACATTGTGTCTAAGGCATACTCCCACTAAATTCATCTTGCCAAATCTCAAATCAGTTCTCACATTGTGATCCACAGTCGGTAAAAGAAGCAAAATACCAAAGCATTTGGGAGTACATTCAATAGTATTTGCCTTAGAAAGTGACTTGAATGTACAAAGATACTTAATGCACTTATTTTTTAACATAAGACAGCAAGTGTATGCAGGGTCGTAATTCCAGAAGTGTATGAATGCTTGTGCAACGACTACAACCAGTGGAGCACCCCACGTTGAGAATTCCCTTACTGAAACCGCATTGATATATAATGAATGGCTGATTGCTTTGTCAGACATGTTGAAGGTTGAGTGTAAATTTTATTTTGAAGGTTATATAGGTCCTCCCCTTTACATTTTTGTTGTGTTTTTCTTTTTTTGCTTTATGAATTGCTAACAGATGTACAGACCCTTTTTATGGTATGTAAAAAAAAATTATTAATTAATCTTAGCTTCTCAATTTTGAAGTGTTCAATAATTAATGAAAGTTCTTTGTTTTATTTCTTTTTTTTACAATTATTTATGTAAGGGAGTCATTATTCCCAGTATTTTCCATGAGTTGATGGCAAAAGTGATTGCATATAACTCCTCCAGGCATACATTGACATTTTAAAATTGAATTAACTCTAGTTGCAAAATCATATTTATATGTTGCCTCACCGTGGAGCAGGCAATAATCAGTTTATCAATTGGAACTAGTGACATCCCAATGTACCTCAGAGGTGTCACTAGTGATTAATTATTGGTCTAAATTCCACTAACTGCCCACCTTCCCTCTATAGCCTTTGCTTCTTCAAATGCCAATGTCAATAATAACCATTTTGAAAGTGATGGTATTTGTAGTACAAAGCACTGCTTTAAATAATAATAAATTAAAAGTAAAATGCACTGCCCTCCTCACTGTATGTGAGATATAATAATTTGCCATACTACTCAGTTAATGAGAAGTTTGTCTTTTAAATGAGTTGAATATTTATTTTACGAGGTAACACTATTTTGTTATTATTTGCACTGTTATTGTTTATGATTTTGGTACTGTTTTGGCCTTTTTGGTCCTTTTAATGCTGTGAATTAGGACACTTTTTGTTTGTTATAAGCAATGATATTTATTGCTTTGTTATTTATGTAAGACTATATCTTGTTTTTTATGCAGATTATGTCAAAAAAATTGTGTTTTTCTATTGCCAGAAAAATGTAATTTGCTAGCTTGCATATGGGTGTTAATTTAATGGTCTATGTACCTTTGAAGTACCAAGAAGATGTCAAGCACATCGCAACGAGTAACTAGTGCAATGCTTTCTACAAATCTGGCCTGAAGAATTATTGTATGGAGTCTTTTGCCTTTAAATGGAACACGGACAGTGTGCATTTACCTATGTTCCAGATGTGTTTAGCTTTAATTCCCATGTGGACATTTTTTTTAATAGAATAAACAAAGGCAAACATAAGAATGATTCCACCTTTGTAATTAACTGTCCATTAATTCCATTTTGTCACCTACAAGTCTTTTCTTATATAATTCTTATATTAATTCTTTAGATCATTTTCACATATTTTGTCCACCTAGAAAAAAAGATCAATACATTTGGATGGCAACAGTTAACAGAAGTAATATTTTCTTGGATGGTGGATTGGTTTATAATCTGAGGAGCAGAGAAAGTTATGTTTCAGATCCTGGGTTCCAAAATGCTTTGTTGACAGATTGTCCTCAGTGTTTAGTAAATCTGTAGCCTGTAAAGCTGACAAAATAAAAGTTATTTATGAAAGAGGTAACAGAACATTTCAAGGAAGCTATACTCCCACAATGTTCTTACTGATGTAGTAAACTCCATAATTGCACCTCCACCTAAATATGTACTTCATCAGCATGTTAATTAAAGGGGAGATGTTCTCATTTAAAAGAAATTATGGCCAGAAGGGATTTATATTTTGTCCCTGAGTGATGGATTAATACTTTATTCAGTAAATGCCACACTAAGCTTAGTCTCTTGTAAATATGTTCTGTCTTAGCTTCAAATAGCTATTACAATTATTAACATGAATAGACTTTTCCTCTCCCTAAGATAACCAAACGTATTTTATGTTTTGTAGGATTACAGAGTGATTGCAGGACAATTAAGTATAAGAATCATGTGTGGATAAAGAGAGGTTTATTATTTGTGCCTTTTTACAAAGGTGTACAAAATAGCTACGGAAATCTTTTCTTGTAGGTGGTACAGGAAAATTTGTCCTTGATGTGACCTTACTAAGGATATGAACAGATCATTGAGTACAGTGTTTCATGTAGAGTTGGTCCTTGCACATATTTAAGGCTGCCATTTTGTGGTCTCAACCAATGTGCATGCAGAGAATGCAGTTTACAGTGGTACCAGTGAATTAACTCTACCTCAGTGATGTCTCCAGCTCCTACTGAATTGATTGTTGGTATATTACAGCCACTGTGTTAATGTGTCAGGTCTACATTAAATCTATTAGCAAAGTAATAGATTACCTAATTTGGTTTTGACTGTAAGTACTAGTATGCTGTTGAGCAAAATCAGAACAAAAAAGTGTCTGTCTATCTATCTATCTATCTACAGCTTAAACTACATCACTAGGTTGAAAATCTAACTTCCATTCCCTGCAGAATGGAAATGCATGCTGGGCAGTAGAATTATAATTTGGCCTAAATATAAAGTATACACACCTAAATAAAACCTCCAGTTGAACATTGTCTAGAGATGCCATGGAAGAACCTCAGATTGGTTTTGTATGATTTTGCTATAATACATATCAGTACATGCAGCTTACATCAATATACAATCTTCAGTTATATCCCTGACAGGTTGCTTCAATATTACTGGAATTTAACAAGGGTTTTTTTGTTTTAATTATTATTTTAAATACTTGCTTAGTTCCTGTAATTATTTTTGAGCCTGTGATACTGCCCTCTACAATTAAGGGCCAGCAAATTACTGGGTTACAGGTAAAATGTATATATCCTTGAAGTGAACAAAACTGTAATAAAATATGTATACTCTCATTTCTGAGTATTATCGATGGTTGACGGGCTTTGTTGGTAGTTAATAAGATGAAAGGATTCCAGAACACAGGTGAATGAAAATGATTTACACAAGCTACTCTGCACTACTTCAGCTTCTAGCTCCATATGCTGTGGAGCCACAAGAGACATTCCCTCAAGACTAGGCTGTAATAACAAGGATTCAATGGCAGCAATGAACTATGCTTTATCACGTATGCATGCCGCAGTCTATCTTCCTACTGTTGAACAGGAACAGTCTTGTGGTTGGCTGGGAAGGTCCTCACACTCTCTCATTCTGAATGGTGTTTGTGTCAGTCTGCAGCTGTGTATGGTATTGTCCTCTAATCCCGCATCACCTCTAATCTACCAATTCATATCTAATGTAGAACATTAGTTTACAGTGAAGTAATATGTAGTGCTTTTATGATATTTGTGTGCAATACCCCACTTCCACTGAGGATATTTGATGTAAAGGAAACAAACTTGGTTCCACAATAAAATACAAATGTAGTAGTATTATCTTGTTGTGTTTTTATTTGAACTTCCATTTTCTTCACGTTAACAGTGTAGTTGTCAGGTGCATCTCAGGGCAGTCATGTAATTTGTGTCCTCAACAAATATATGTAACACTTAACTGTTCAGTTAAAAAAAAACACAGACAGTGTATGCTTAATGATTTGTTTCCATAGAACTGACAGATTCTTTCTAGGAATAATGGTTTAGACAGCAAGTTAATTGACATCAGTGTCAATTGAAGTCTGGAATAAGAGGCCCCACAGATGAATTGGCAGGAAGTTTATACAGTCAGTGAGCCATGAAACCTCTGCTAGTTTAGTAAACTGCAGAAAAGGCAAAGGGGAGCTGTTGCCCATAGCAATGTCAGATTGGTGCTGCATGACAAATTCTGTAGCAAAATAACAAATAATTACACATTTGGAATAGTTCAAAGTAAAAAACGCTCAGTACCTGGTTTGAAAGGCCATATGTTGTGTAATGTTTTGGGAAGACAGAACTTAATGTAAAGGACATCTTTACACTAGCTGCTGGTTTTTTTTGTTGGTTTTTTTTGTCAAACCTTTTCTTATCTTTCCCACCAAGTCATCTTCCTGCCACAGAAACCTAAACATTATGGGGATGATTCAGAGATGCACTTACACCTTTTTTTAGGTGCAACTGTACAGCTTGGCTAAACCATTTTTCAAAGTAAGGGGTGTTAATTAATGTAAAAAAAATTGCATGCTTGGAAAATACATTACTTTTACAAATAGAACTAAAATACTGCATAGCTTTAGGATTATTCTATAAAATGGCGTTGAGCTAAGAAACTTTACCTCCTAATTTTAATTTTGTTTTTACAATTTAAATCTGCCTCCCCTTGCAATTCAACATGGTCTACACTTGCACCTAAAAAAAGGTGGAAGTGTAACTCTGAATCAGCCCCATTGATGACAATTTGCAGACTCATAGTTTGAAAGGAAATAGTTCACAGTCTTAAATTCACTGCCTCGTTTTTACATTTCCCTATATAATAAAGCAATAGAATGGCAAATTATCAAATTACATCTCTCTTTAATAGTGATATCCACCCACTTTGTTGTAATCTTATCTCCTGATATGCCTGCTAGAAGAGCCATCAGTTGTTCATCAGAAATCACATGTGAAGCAAATCCGATATCAGGTATAATTTGCCTTTCTTTGGTGCGAATTCAGAGTTTGGGAGTAAGGGCAGATCAGGTGCAAGTATAACAGCTCAGCTAAACCATTTTGCAAAGTGAGGGGCGCTCATTAATTTAAAATCTTTTGCATGCTGGAAGAATCATTTATTTTTGCATATAGAACTCATAGCTTTATGTTTAATTTAAAAAAAGAAAGTTGAACTAAGAAACTTCAACTTTTAATTCTAGTTCTGCTTTCCCTGTTTAAATGTGTCTCCCCCTGGCCATTCAACATGGTATTGCTCAGGTCTACATTTGGGGGCTGATTCAGAGTTGCACTTCCACCTTTTTTTTTAGGTGCAAGTGTAGACCTGAACAATACCATGTTGAATTTGTAGACCTGAGCAATACCATGTTGAATTGCAAGGGGAGGCAGCTTTAAATTGTAAAACCAGAAATAAAATTAGGAGGTGAAGTTTCTTAGCTCAACTCTATTTTATAGAATAAACATAAAACTATGCATTATTTTAGTTCTATGTGTAAAAGTAATGTATTTTCCCTGCATGCAATTTTTTTTAAATTAATTAACTCCCTGTGCTTTGAAAAATGGTTTAGCCGAGCTGTACACTTCCACCTAAAAAAAAAGTGCAACTGAATCAGCCCCTTGCACCTAAAAAAAAATGTGTAAGTGCAGCTCTGAATCAGGTCTTGTGGATGTAATCTATGCAAGCTCTAGGTATAAAATGCCATGTTTGTACATAACATTTGTGTGAGTGGGTGTGTAGAGAGCAACTCACTCTCACACATAGAGCCTGAACCTCCACAGTTTACTTCAGTGTATCTTAAAAAAAGAAGGCTTTTTAAATTCTGAATGGACTATATAATAAAGCAAATTAGCAGTCAGTATAGGTACATTTTTTATTTACATGTACATATTATTCTCTCTCTCTCTCTCTCTCTCTCTCTCTCTCTCCAGTCAATTAAGATAATGTGCCACCTAGGTTTTTGCTAAAATGGTGTATAAAATGAAAGGGAAATTCAGGCCCTCTATAATATTCTAATGTACATGATTCTTCCACTTACTCCCCCAAAAAATAAAAATAAAGAAAAATGATATCGGCCCGTATTCAGCGTACCGGACGTATAACATATATGTCTGGTGTTTAGCAATTTCTACTACAGCGCATGCGCAGTAATTTTTAAACGTAATCTACGTATCTTTTTCTTACGTAGATCGCAGAAAGACCGCATTTTCGCAATCTACGTAAGAAAAAGATCCGTAGATTACGTAAAAAAATTACTACACTTGCGCAATAGTAAAAATCGCTAAACACCGGACGTATATGTTATACTTCCGGTACTCTGAATACAGGCCATCATGCCAAAAGGCAGGAACTCAGCCTAGTGCGATGTCATAGCTGCAGTTTACATCTATGGAGATAGCACATTGTGCTATTTCCAGCACTAGTCTCTTGCCAATCTTGGCCCAGGTAACTGGATTTCTTTTGGTCATTTCAACTTGGACGTCCTACTACCATCACAATATATTTCCACCTACCAATAGAAATTACCCACCCGGTGTCTATTTCTGTTGACAGCACTGCAATAATCCATACTCAGCTGGCTCACTGCCGGTGTTATCCTGGACTTCAAACTGTTCTTTGAGCCCCACATACAATATGTATCTAAACCTGTTACAAAATACTCATACTAACCTACAAAGCCATTAAATAGACTACACCACATACACATCTTCGCTTGTATCAAGATTTCCTACCTTGTTTTCTCAAATTACAGGAACTTTATCTACCTTAAAGCTCACCCCTTCAGACAAGTTTATCAAATTCCTCATCCACCTTATTAAGCTTTGTCTACCCTATTTACAACCACTTTCTATCACTGCTATCCAACTCATACAGAGCACTGAGCATTTTTACCATACAACATGACTGATGTATGATAAATAGCACTTTCCCTTATGTATTAAACCCCAATATACCTAATGAAGTATAGGTATATAAGTATAGAAGTATGGACCCAAAAATAACCCTGGTCGGGCGTCGGTGTGAATTGGTCAACCTGTGCCTGTTACCCTGGGTCCGTGACCCTGGTCGATACCAGGGTTATTCATGGGATGCCCTAAGTCACGTTGCAGTGTTAAAGGAGGGACCAGGGTTATTCAACCCAGGTTCCATTAAAAGTAGCAAATTTGGGGGACAGGAATCAATGTCTGCCTCTGCAGACACAGGTATAGTGTGAAAGGAGGGGATTCGTTCGCTGCTTCAAAATACATATTTTTGATATATTGATAGCTGACAGCTAATTGTCAGCTGTATCTATTGAAAATGCATTTAGAAAGACTAATTAATGATTGGCTAAGTATGCTGAAACATCTATTTTTTGGCAACTTACCCATTCATTACAACTACATTTCCTGACTGATCCCCTGAAGCTCCCAGAACCGGCGCAGAATTCATTGTGAGACCTGACCGCTACTAGAGAGGACCGGACAGGTTAGTAAGAGTATGCAGGGAGCCTGGGCGGGGGGACTGTTAGGGTTATTCTACGAGGGGGGGATGGAGCGTTGTTTGTGCGGGCAAGGGAAGGTTAGGGTAGGGCTGGCTGCAGGGAGGGAGAGGTTAGAGTTGGGCTGCAAGGAGGGGAAGGTTAGGGTGAGGCTGCTGGGAGGGGATGGATCGGAGAAGGGGAAACTTAAGGTTAGGCTGCAGGGAAGGGAAGTTTAGAGTAATGGAAGGAAAATAGGGTGAGGATTAGGAAAAGGGTTGGGGTTGGGGAAATACTCAACCGTCGGCGCTGAGGATTCTATCGGGGTCTTTTTGCCTACTTCTCTCTGTCAGGTAATATACCTTCGCTATCGGTCCTTCGTCGCTGAATCATTGTCAGAAACGATCCTGTCGTATCAGGGTCGTTCAAAGCGCCAAATCAGAAGGGAGAGACAAATAAAATGCAGGATTATAAACATATTACATAAAAAAGTGTTATCTGTGTGGACTTTGTATGTGATCCCCGTGCTGGTAGGTTAATTTGCTGCTGAATAAATTAGTGTGTGTGTGTGTGTGTGTGTGTGTGTGTGACTGATGTGAATGTGAAAATCTCTGTAAAGCACTACATAATCTGATAGCGCTATATAAAAACCTGTTAATAAATTATATGCAGATATTACACATGTAACGAGAGAGACTATGTGTACACATGGGGTTGGAGACCCAGGGATGGAGCATTATAATCCTCTAGCAATAGGGATTTGAATGGCTTGTTGGGGATTTTGTCTTGAATACATACAGCATCCTTACAGGACTGATATATAGCAACGTTGTGGGGAGTAATTTGTCACATATAGCTGATCACAGGTTCCATGTAGGTATATAGCCCATATATTTAAGGCTATATGTTTGTCACTTAGGGGCAGACGTGTCTTATGTTGCATGATTTTAGATTATTTGGGCACCGGCAGTTGGTACACTCAGGAATGAATGTGGGCATGAAGGTCATAGTGACATGCAGGGGTAAGGGGACTGCATGAAGCTTTGAGGAGCATGTGTTATTCCTGCTAATTCTCTCATTTGTATTTTTTCTGTGGAGATGAATTTGTGATGGTTAAAGGCTAGAGAGTTGGTTATTTGGTATAAGTAAACTTATTTATAAGTACGTAAGATTACACAAAAGCACAAACCCCAAAACGTAGGACAGCGCTTGTTCCCACAACCTGTATAGTATTCTTGGTAAATACTCAAATCCCCAGAAACCTACCATATACCAGTTTAAAACATTTGTTCTCCAACTTGTGGGTGACATTAACAAAAATGTCATGGAGGTCATGACTATTAAGTGCCTTTTCCTTTTCTTAAAGCCGTTTCTCATTTTGCCTGTCTACTCTTCTGACACATGCAGCCCTCATTGTGTCGCACTGCTTGGCAATTGTTCTCCTCCACCTGTTTTAAAATGAATGCCATGACCCTTTAAGCCACGTCTTGTCATCTGCACTTCTCACCATCACTTTTATAGTTCCGACAGGAAAAGCCAAAGCAGTCAGTCCAGCTTGGCTTCTTCCAGATCCCGAGGTGACAACTGATTTATAGAGAAGTTCAGCATTAAGTGCAGAATAGCTTCACCAGATTCAGTTTTATAATTAACATTTCTTATTACATAAATCATGTCATGTCTCTCAGACGTAAAAAATTAATGACATTAAGAAATCCCACAAAAAGAATTGCAATCATAATGAATAGGTTTTGAATAATTATCTGTAAAGACTTTATTTTATAAAAAAAAAAAAAAAACATCAGACCAACTAGAATTACAATATATTGTGTACTTCTGTTAATGTCACATAAATAAACACAATGATAGTTATGGTTTACAATCCCAGCTAAAACATGTTGTGGATGGTATTACTGTGGGTGTAGGTATTGCCATTTTTGAGTGTTATTACGTAACAACACAGTAATGATGACTGAGAGGAACAGACATAACAGAATAGAAAGGAGCAGCAACTGTGCCCCTAATGGTAGGCAAAGCATATCAGTTCATAAAGGGGACATACTCCACTGATCTGCATTGTGAGTGAGGAATCAATGTTAATTAGCAGATCTGGATGCAAGCATGGCTTCATATCTCTCCTTTGCTGCCGTCTTCATCTCAATCTCTCTTTCTTTCAGTGCAGACTGCTCTTGTTGCCATTCCTTGATCTGAGCTTCAAATTTCTCAATGTCTGATGTCTCACATTCAGGCAGCATTTTCTGCACAAGGTTACAGGTTACATCTAGCAGGCTTGTGGACTCTATTTTACCTTGAGAATCAAGCTTTTCGCTCAAGTCCTGGTGGATACATGTTAGAAAGGGTGAAAAATTAGAACAACTCATAAGAAAACATCAAAATTCCAAGATCCCCCTACTTGTCCTTCTAAATATTTCATCCTGCAAAAGCTCAACAATTTCAATAATAAATTCAATGTTAATGATGACAAATACCATATGGTAACTGGGCAGATTATCCGATGTACAGTTACTCAGTAAGATTATCATATAGTGTATGGTTTAAAAAAACACTGACCCAATAACTGGATCAATAAGAATTCCTAAATGAACCTTCTGCTGAAGGGCCATTACTATTGGGATTGGCACCATTGTTTGGGGAGATAACTACAATTATTGGTCAGTGTACATCCATTATACTATTATACTGCACAGCATGTAACCAAATTCACACGTTATTTACAGAAAACTTGAGGTAAAATACTCCAATTACAACAAATCAAGGCCCTAGTGACCAACCATTATAAGAGACGCGAGTGAATAAATAACAATCTATGACCATTAAGCGGTCACACAACTTGAGATGCAGTTTATACTTTATTTGGCTGTCAAGTCTGCCATTTGTATAGTCTCCCTCCAATTATGGAAACTGGCGTTTATAATGTGATCTGCATGGGGATTGGGAGAGGGAGAGAGAAGAGAGAGAAAAGAGATGAGAGAAGAGAAAGGAGAGAGAGAGAACTATAAATGAAATCTGTAAGCCTTTAATCAACTAGAAAAATCTAAGAGAGAAGAGAGAGGAGAGACAAGAGAGAGAGAGAGAGAGAGAGAGAGAGAGAGAGACAAGAGAGGAGAGGAGAGACAAGGGAGAGAGAGAGAGAGAGAGGAGAGAAGAAAAGAGAGGAGAGATATCTATAAATGAAATCTGTAAGCCTTTAATCAACTAGAAAAACCTAAATGAGTTCAAGAGAACCAGACAATACTTCACAGTACTCAATATATCATTTACTCTAAAATACAAAATAAAGACAAGGCAAGATCCTCATCTTTGTTTTATGAAGGATGATTTCAATGAGTAATCATGACAGAAATTGCAATGAAAAGGCTTTGTTATCAACACTGCTATATCGCCCTTACTATGTTGAGCTCTAGCTGCTTGTGTTAACATAAGATGGCTTTTAAGGATGTATAATGGCTTTAAAATGGCATGCTACTTTAGCTAATAGGTTTGTGATTCTTAGTATGACAAAAGAAAGGAGAGGGGGTGGGGAGGATCCTAGCCGACAATGACAAAATAGGGCACACAACAATGAAAATAGGATTCATCTGCAGCAATTTTCAGTTGAAGATGATTTACAGGTAATTTTGAGGTGTTTTTTGCAGCTGTGGAAGCAGTGAAGTGGAAAGAATAAAACGCATCACACACAGAATGAAAACTCTTTATTTACATATTAAAGACTTGGATAGCCTACTTCACCTCACCTGAAATCTTGAAAGGTATTCTGGTAGCAGATCTGCCTCCGTCTCCTCAGAATCTTCAGACTCCGCCAGTGTGTCTTCTGAAGCCTCAGTGCTTTCAGATGATGTTTTTTCCATCTGACTAGAAATGGCAGCATCCAACGCCGACTTCAAAATGTCAATCTGTGATAAAGACAAGAGGCAACTCATTTAAATACCGCTGCGATGAAATGGTCTTCACTTCTATGTCAGATTTGATCAAATTGAAATAGAAAGCCAGGGCCTAAACTAAAGAAGGTAGAAGACGTATAAAAGTTTCAGAATAAATATGTTTAATACAATCATTTAATAGCTCTTTATAAACAGCTTATGTCCATTTTAGAATTGCTGTCTGAATGTCCTAATGTGATAATAGATCACATATATATTCTATACTGGAATGTGTTTACAGTGAACCAGAAATGTATAAAATACTCCTTTTATTATGAAGGCTTCCAACGAAGTATTCCTTCAACAAATACATGTTCAAATACTGCAAGTGCAGTGGGGAGAATGTGTATGTGGAGAAAGGGCCATCCTTGGCAGCTGAGGGGTCCAAGGCAAAAACATACTTGGGGCCTATGACATCACATGAAGAGAATGGTGGCTGTTACTTGTCCATTAGTGCTTAGTGCTGTTGCTCGACAGACTCTCAGTAAGACAACGGCTCTGGGGTCAGAGCTGTTGTCTCTCAGTCAGCCACAAGGATCGACAGCTCTAAACTGTCCATTACGGTTGTGAGGTAGATGTGGATGAGTGAATCATTCATGACTGCCTTATATCCGCAGCTACTACTCTTCAGATTTGGATAGTGGTTTCAGCCAACATCCATCACATCTGGCAGCAACCGCTAAATATGAAGAGCTGTTCCAGCTGGCGCCCGTCCATAGGCGGCCCACGGCATAGGCCGTATAGGCGTCCGCCTATGGCCCCGCGGGTCCCGGGGCCCCGCGCTTCAAAATTTTGAGATGAAAAAAAAAAAATTTACTTTTTTGCAAGCCTGGCCGCCAGACTTGCATTTTGGTAGCGCAGGCCCCGGAAGTGAAGGCCCCGCGCGGAGCTGTGGAGGCCAGTACAGGGCCGCCAGGATAATGGACCTGGCGGCCCTGTACTTGCTTCTGCGGCCCCGCACCTTAACACGAGTTCTAGATGATCCCAACATACAGTGGACACAGCTAAGTGCACCCCATGCAAAATGTGAGATCTCATCGCTGAAGATGTCACACATTATATATATAGAACACATTCTCCATACTATACAATGAATCCTCTTGCATTGTGCAGTAGCTACTATGGAATATGAAAAAAACAGATGTTAACTATCCCCCCCTCCAAAAAAAAATAAAAATCATGTTTTATATGCAAAATGAAAATGACAAGGAAGCGAATACTGCATAACAGTGACCGAGATACACTCCAATCCTATGCCTCCATCTGTCATCTCACCCTCAACTGTGGGGAAATTAAATGAATCCACATAATGGAAGATTTTCTTCATCACAGCTTACAAGATCGAGTCTAGAAACAAATTAAAATATTCTGGCGTAATTACATTTGTTCCTTTGGCCCGGGTGCTTGTGAGTGAGAGCGTCAGACATGTCAGGTGTAATGTAGATAATTGCGGTATTTCCATGAGGAATGTAAGATATACTTGGCACAGGGTCACAGGTAGACCATGCAGTAAGGAGGGAGCCTTATTTTACACACAGTTAAGGGGCACACGTCATCAGGTTGACTTCAAATGTGTCTAAGTTCCCAAATTAATATAGCAGACAATTAAGTGTGCATGGTCCACGGCCCTCCGCAACAAAAGGACCTCATGGGATTTGGCTGAAAGGATGGATATGTCTATGGGAAAACTGGACATGTGTGAATACTGGTCTGTATAATAACTTAAAAGACAGTGATTGTAGAAATAAGTGACAATTATTATTATTTTATTAACAGGTTTTTATATATCACTTTACAGAGAATATTTAACAGTCACATCAGTCCCCATTGGAGCTACATTCTAGGTTCCCTAACACACACACACACACACACACACACACACACACACGGGCTAATTTATTCATCAGCCAATTAACCTACCAGCATGTTTTAGAGTGTGGAAGGTAACCGGAGCACCCGCAGGAAACCCACGCAAACATGGGGAGAACATACCAACGCCACACAGATTAGGCCTAGTCTGGGAATTGAACTCATGACCTCAGCGCTGTATTTAAAGCAGTGATGTCACGATTATTTGAGTAGAGGGGTATGGGACATGAAAATCACAGATCTGCCTGTAAATTGCATCAGTTTGTACACATGAATCACATGCTCATCAGGACTGACCATGTATAAGCCACTAATAAAATGAAGAGTATAACAATGTAGAATAAAAAGACTTTGGTATTAATATTCTCACCTTTCAGAAAAATAAAAGTAAGAAAGCATAGTGTGTGGGATAAGTTGATGTAACTGCCTGACAGACATACTGGAGCTTAGCGGTAAAGTACCTGTCATGGCATTGGTGTGAAATGCCCCAATTCCGATCTATTACTATATTGGCTTCAGCGTATCTATTAGGTGCAAATCGGAACTGGAGGTGACCATTCTGTGATAAAAGTGATTCGGAATGCACCCTATCAGGAATGAAGTTACCCTATAAATTTAAATAGTATAAGGATCTCTAACTGTCAATAAAGTTGATCATTTCCAGTGTTCAATCATCAGCAATTGTTGTTTTAGACACCAAGTAGAAAACTGCAGTAACACCACTCAGAATTCCTCACATTATACATGATTAACTAACAAAGAGATCTCACATCCATGTAAAGTCTATCATGAGATAAAATACAGTTTCCAAATTCATACTAATTCACATTCAAAACAATAACAATTTGTGTGAATTAACAATGGCAGCAATGTTACTTTGTACTCGGCAGCCATTTATCTAAATTCTTTGCCAATTTAATTCTGAGTCTCTGACGGCATCTTGTTGTGACTTGCAGTGGCTTCAGCAGAAGCCCATCTCATGATAATTTTTTCCATGGAGGCTGGCAGGCCCCCAACATCCCAGAGAAACGTCTTGAGAAATATCACACAGTACAGGGTGGAAAATTGGAAGAAATAGGAAATATGAGCATAAAAAAGCCAAGGATATCATTTAAAGGGGACCAGTCATCAAAAACAGGACAATAGAGGTTCTTATTATATTTAGTGGAGGTTATAGTTACTATTTAAGAAATAAAGTTATGGATTTCTTTGATCAATTTTACAATAAAATCTAACAAATGCAAGTGCAGCAAGCAATAACATTATTTATTCTTTTTCTATATTTAAGTGTTTTGCAGCATCTGATTGTGTAACTTGGCTAACTACAATGGACTGGATTCACGCTTAAGAGTGAGTAAGGGGCGGACAGATCCGCACCTAACTCAATTGTCCTGCCCCTAACCCACCCCCCCGTTTTTAGGTACCTTATGGTACTTACGAGTGCATATAGCTACTTTATCTTACCGTGCGTCATTTCACTATACATGGACAATGCCTGTCCCCGGCTAATCTAAATCCCTCCCCCTCCCGCTTCTACCTAACCACTCCCCAAGGCCGGGTCCCATTAGGCCGCCTCTTTCTAACTAGACTACTCCGTGCAGTCACATGGAGGCAATCTACATACCTAACTTGCATGCGTAATGGGTCATTTCGGAACATTAAGCACTTAAGAAGCCAAAGCTTTTTAAGCGTCAACCAGGTCCAATATACTTTCCTCACTTCCTAGTGGAAAAGGATACATTTAAAAAAATAAATAAATTCAGTCCTGGAGAGTGAAAGCTGCATTTGGATAACATTATATAAAATTATTAAAAGTGTCAATGAAATCGCTACAGCTACTCGATGACAGCCATACTATTTTGTCAATCTGGGCCACCAGAAACTGGATCTAGTTTTGCATCTACCTGCATAGTACTATTTTTTCAGCACCAAATGCAGTATCTGATGTTATATTTACAAATAAAACATTGTACCAAAGCAGCTTATTAAAAGCAAAGGACATAGGGCCAGATCCAGAATGAATAGACAGGCGACTCACGTACGCTACGTTTGTAAGTCTTGTTTGTACTGTGAATTCCGCATCAGAAGCCTCCTGATGCTGCATTCCTTCCTCTCCACATGCGGGAGGGCCCGTTCACCATGCGTACTCGATATGCAAGCTGTGTGGGATCCGGAATGGTAATTGTACGGTAACGGCATTCTAAAGCCCTTGGGCCAGATTTACTAAGCTGCGGGAATGGAAAAGTGGTGATGTTGCCAATAGCAACCAGATTCTAGATGAGATCTAGTATGTAATTGGAAAGGGAGAGCTAGAATCTGATTGGTTGCTATAGGCAACATCTCCACTTTTCCTTTCCTGCAGTTTAGTAAATCTGGCCCCTTACGTATGATACACCATCCCGTACGTGGCCCACCGCATTGAGAAATTTTAAGGTAGGGCTTCTGCTAGTCTGTGACATGCGGCAGCAGTAGAAATACAGTAAATCTTAAAGTAAAATACAAATCCCCTTGTATACTTTGTGCACAACACAATGTATATAAAGATAGCAGACCATAGGGGAAGACAATAAAATAGCTTAACACTTAATAAGTTTTGGGTTCTCCCTGTCAGAAAGCTCATTAATACCATGTTCACACTGAAGCCCCGGCAAAAACCCGGGTTTTTTAACCCGGGTTTTATGCCCTGTGCAGCACGTGAAAT
This sequence comes from Limnodynastes dumerilii, assembly GCA_011038615.1. Taxonomy (NCBI): domain Eukaryota; kingdom Metazoa; phylum Chordata; class Amphibia; order Anura; family Limnodynastidae; genus Limnodynastes; species Limnodynastes dumerilii. Next base: position 97,422 of record WWET01002899.1, on the reverse strand, counting down.
TTGGCGTAACAGTAAATGGCAGTTTTGTTAGCGGTCAAGTGCTTTAGGCCTCCTTCCTTCTGCACACTTGCTGCATACTGCAACAGATTTACATTATTTATATGAGCTAATTTTACCCTTTTTAAAAAAAAAAAGTTTGACATAATAATGAATCCTTTATGCTACGGTAAAACATATTGCATTGAATAAAATACTCACTATTCGCACGTAATGCTCTGCTTTCATGCTGTCTTTCAGAATCAGGAACTGACGGCGAAGGAGTGGCGGATAAGGCCTGTGAATCAGGAAATTCTTCGCCGATACTGGTGATGCTGTCCTCTGTCATTGCTGTGGAATCCATTTCGCTTTGTTCTGCCTCTGCAGGCGAATCATCAATGAGGAGCGGAGATGAAGGACATGAAGTGTCATTTGTTGATGGCATGGTGGACGCTGAGGCACTACTGGAGGATGACAATGAAATGGGATTTGCAAGGGCACTGTTCCCAAAGACCATGTTGCACTGGTCATAAAATGGCCAGTTCTTCCTGGCTGCACCACTCTTCCTCATATTATGGTCATGGACCTTGGAGTATTGTTTCCTTAAGGCCTTGAGCTTATTCACCACTTGCTGCTGGCTGCGCTTTATTCCCCTCTCTGTAAGGATCTTTGCAATATTGGTGTAGACTGTGGCATCCCTTACAGTCCCTGAAATCTGTTTGCGGATCTCCTCTTCACCCCTAATGGCTAGAAGCTCACGGACCTCCTCATCTTTCCAATGAGCCATGACTGCTGCTTCCTTCATCGTCTTTATCCGCAGCATACTGATTGCGTCATGTCCAGGCGTCTCTCTCCCTCCAATCAGCTTCTTTCTGTGCGACCCGTGTTACAAAAAACCCGGGTCGCACCGTTCACACTGAGGGCCACACGGGTCAGACACGGGAATTCCCCCTCGTTAAATCCCGTGTCTGATTCCCGGGTCTCTCTACTTGGGTCGACGCGGGTGTGACCGTTCACACTGAGCCTGGACCCGGGATTTTCGGTCTTGCCCCGGCAAAGTCCCGGGTTTTTGGCTCAGTGTGAACGGGGTAGCAAATCAAAATCAAAACTATGGTGACCTGCTTAAGACAAGTCCAGATCTGAATGACAGCTAATAATCAGCTTCGTAGTTGACACAGGAAGGACCTGTGAGAAGCTTTTGCTGACTTCACAGTTATGCTTCACAATTTTGCTTAATGAACCTGCACAGAGTAATTAAATCCACAAATACAGTGACAACAGACAAGAAAGTAACCCTCACCATAGGAGTAGCTAGTATAGATGTTGCTTTGTAGTTTTATGGTGGCATTGCGAATATAGTGCCAACAGAAAAAGGATAAATTCGACTAAATAGCAACACGTGCTCAACACAATTAGTGTCCTAAATTAACTAAAGCTGTAAGGAATGCGTAAATTTCAGCAATCTAATAGTAAATCAATAAATAAATAAAAGTTTTGGAATAGTAATTACACAATATTAGTAACACGAGCAGAGCTCAGAGATGTAGTAGAAGGCCTGATATTACATTCAACAGCTCTGCAAATTCCAATGGAAGATATTTCTAAAGCAAGTACATAAAGCTTCTGTGCTGCCTACAAGAAGCATTTGGAAAATGGTTGATTGGATCCCTTTTCCACACATAACACATGTTATTCTCCTCTCCGCCATTTACTAAAACCTGCAAATGATATGGATTTCTCTTACTACATATGCCGATTTATGATTAATAAAGGCAGCAATACATCGGACTCACCGTATCCTTGCATATCTTGACGTCACCAGGTAACTGAGAGACCTTCTCCATCACATCCAGTGCTTTCCGGAAATAACCTGGTTTCCACATCAGTGGCATTTGTGAATAGACGGCTCGGAGACCTTTGGATAGCTCAACTTTACCTAGACATAATAAAAGCACAGATTACTTTTTAATAGACTTGACCTACTGAAGAGTATGACATTTCTACTCAAGAAAAAGTGCAGTGGAATGTGTTAGATTCTAGTGGCCCATCTGCAAATAACAAACCACTTTATAAAATATTTATATTAATGGTTACAAAGAGAAGGAGATGAATTTGTTAAATGTACCAACAGTGACTTAGCTCCACACAGTGTTCAGTTCAGCGGTCAAATGGCTGCATTTTCAAACCACTTTACCACAAAAATGCCCAGTGACCAGACCATAGGGTGTATTTTCCTGTTTTTGCACAGCAGTTGGTTATTTTTTTCATTTATTTAAGTGTCCTCTGTATTATGAAGACTTCCAAGCCGCCCCTAGTGTGAGTATGAAGAAGGTAGAGGTCTCTAGTTGCAATTCTTTATAAGCAAAGGGAGTGGTATCAGAACATTGGATCTAGTGCAAAATTAGAAGAACCTTAAAGAAGTGATTATACACAAATTGCACAATATATGAAGATTATTTTTTAGCAGTGATTTGATATAACACACATGCAATAACAGATTAAATGATAGTTGGTCAGTAATATCTCTGCCCAGCGATCGGTGGCTTAAGTACTGTACTGTCATTAAAATACTTTTCACCAAAATTTACTGGAACTCCAACCCAAAAAAGGAAAGAAAACGAACAAAAAAATGTTTCCTGTTCTATTTCCTAAGCTTTAAACATGAAACAAACATGTAATTTTCTTTTAACCATATTTAGGTTTTTTTTGCAAATAAACACAATTCTCTATAATTGGATACTTTGTGAAGCTTCAGCAGCAATATTCAGCGATGGTGTTAATGCTAAACACATACACATCTTTCAGGGGGATAATCTTATCTTCAGAAGGAGCAGCTGTTGCAGGGTTCATTATATGACTGCCAGAATTCAGCTCTCTAGAGCAATCATAACCTTCATTTGTCCCAAAACTAATAATATTATTTCCCCTCTGGCTACAGGATCACTCTGTCTCGATAATAGGCAGCAGCATTGTGCAACAAAATCCATGTATTCTTGGAACAGACAAGCTAACTTCATCTTTCCAATACCAAAATGGCACCAGCACCCGTGGCCTAGAGGATAGCAGAAAAGTCACAAAGTTCACAGACGCTGTTCATATGCTGAGCTATATTTAGCCAGCAGTGGCAGACGGTGCCCTTGGGCCTCTATTGGACAGGTCTGTTCAATTAGATTATGAAAGATAGCGGGAAGTGAGACATGACAGTGTAGGCTACAGGGTTCAGAGACTGTCAGTGTAATGTTATCGCATCAGATGTATGGGCTCATGTCTCCCCCCTTCCTGGCGCCTGGCTGTGACACAGCAGAAGCTGAATGAAACCTTCTAATAATATAGCAGATTGCTACCGATGACAAAAATCATTTCCATTTATATGTAAAACCACTGTGATGTAAAATTCTGCACAGATGCAGCATTCTAGCTGCTGCACCAACCTACACAGGTCTCTGCCAACATAATCTGGTGTCACCTGCTAGATGCCAGCTGTGTTTTCTCAGGTGTTATAGGGTCATACTTAATTTATGGCACACACAGGAATCAGTGCACTGACTCTCACCTATTACGCAGCTACCTCTTTCACAAGACCATGATCAATAGCATCCAAGAATCTAACAAGCCTCTAAATATTTGATATTTAAATTTAGACCACAAGTGACTTCACGTTAAAGACCAAATCAAAGCATACAAATAAAAGCCTGGGATGCCCAATATTGTATAACAAGGAAACCATGCAGACAAGAATATAAATGTGAAATGACACAACTGAGGCACCAGACAAGATGCTTATAATTATTCACAGCCCAATTCCATTCTTCGGCCCTCTATAGCCACAACATTTTCTTTTCTCTCTGAACACTCCATGCCTGACACACTTGGAGGATTAAATTCAGAGCGATTTGCCTGAAGACTGAACATGGACGAATCCTCCACAGGAACGCAAGGACGAAGGCGCTTTTGCCAGCTCTACATGAGTGTTGGAGTTGTCACATGTCATTTTTGGCTGTTGCGTAAGCATGCAGCAGTCCAAAGTCTTAAACGGTGGCCACTAGTCTTGTAACTACATTAGCATCAATTACACCAATCAATTTAAACTATAGTTACAGATCAGAAATATAAATCAGTAATATCATTTTCACATTACCACCCTTGAAAACCCCAAGTTTTTTCCAGGGGAAATGCTGTATAAAGAAAAAAAATAAATAAAAGCAGCATTATAAATCCACAAAAACCCATGAAATTCCTGGGTCTGACTGTTTCTGATCTCAGGGTATGCTGATGCCTGCAGTGCTACTGATTTACTTAATTTAATGTAGTGCTAATTGACATTAAATACATATAAATTATTAATAAAACAATCTTGCAAGCTTTCTGATCTCAGGGTATGCTGATGCCTGCAGTGCTACTGATTTACTTAATTTAATGTAGTGCTAATTGACATTAAATACATATAAATTATTAATAAAACAATCTTGCAAGCTTTTAATGCTGGATT
>WWET01002899.1:79042-91876 GCA_011038615.1 Limnodynastes dumerilii | reverse complement strand
TTTACAGGGGAAATCCTTGTCAACATCACAGCAATACATTTCCTCTACAAATGCTGAAGAAACCTACATAGTTCACAATTTATGCACCTCATATGCCTGCAACTAAAGCTTTATTTAAAAAAGAAAAAAAAAAAAGAAAGCCACAAAATATTTATTCGGAAAAAGTTTAGAACACTTCAAAAACATCTGTAGTTTGGTAGAAACGATAAATAGCAAAAGATGAACATGTTTATCCAGAAACACCAAAATATACAGCCTATCAGAAGCTAATCTGTGCATGTTATCCAATATAACGCTTACCAATCAGTGTGTATCCATACAGCTGTGAGCTGTACCCCATCGTATTACCCTGCTGCAAGCCAGCCAGCAGAAGCGAGGCACCAAGATTCCTTTCTTGTTCCCACTAAATTGGAATAAAATATCAAATAAAAAAACGGCTAATATGTAAAACAATACTTTAAGAACTTTGCATTTCTCATAAAATACTAATGCATCACCCATTGATGTCCCTGAGGCACAGTGTGTTCTTGTCTTAGGATGAATCAGGGTAAACTGTATTTAGTTTAAGCAGCACATTTTCAAAAATCGACTTAAGTCATCAATATGATCCTTACTGCCGAACATTAACATACTGGTCTGTAAGCTAATTAGAAGGCATTAAAAATGGGCATGTGAGAGTTGGGGCCACTGGTGTATAAAAGATAAGTCAGAGACCTGTATGTATGTATTATGTACAGCCCCAAAAGGTCCACGTCTTACGTACGCTGTTTTAAGAATTGAGCTACTACACATGCATAGTAGCTTATTTACGCTATCTACGTACCATTTCTGTACCTAGATTGCGTAGGTGTGGTTTTTAGACCGCGCTTACGCAATCTACGTACTGAAATGGTACGTAGATAGCGTTAATAAGCTACTATGCATGTGTAGTAGCTCAATTCTTAAAACAACGTACGTAAGATGAAAACTACTTAACTGTGAATCCGGACCAATAAGTTTAATGGAATTGCTGTATATTTGAGACCAGACACAAATGCTGATAACAGGTTGTTCTTACAGTCTGTCAGGCTTAACATCCCACTGACTGGCCCTAATGCAGCCATGTTATCTCTTCAGAATGCGACCAACTTAAACACAGGCTGGATCAGAGAAAATGTAAGCAAACCCTCTCAGGAAACGCTACCCCTTGTAGTCTGGAGAAATAAAATCCTCACACAGGACCTGATTCATACTTCCGCAAAGGGATTTATGCAAATCGTTTGTTATGCAAAAGTCCCCTTGCTTGTAACATCAAATATTGTGCAAATATGGCAAAAGAAGCAGAATCAGGAATATCCACGCGGATCTGCCATCGTACGGAGGCGGATTTGTGCGGATCTGCACGTCAGAGGGGAGTAACAGGGGTCTTCACTACCCTCTTATGTGCGTAACAGCAGACTGCATATGATCCATAACATTTATACACACGACCTTGAAGAACAGTTTACCGTCAGTTGTGGATTTCCAGAAAGATATCTGTGCAGAGCATAGAGGGATAACAGCTGTGTGGAAACGCTATCAAAACTTTCTTGAAGCATTATCTCCACCACCACAGAAACAGCATCTGTAAGAGGACGACAAAGCTGGTTACACACATAGGACATGTCTTTAAGCCTGGGATAAGGATCTTTATATGGAAATAAAAATCCTGTTGTTGAAGTTATGGTGAATAGTCGATGTGCTGTGCAATTTATTTATGCTGTTACATCTCTGTATTGCCTTATCAGAGACCAGAAAGCAGCGTCCACTGTTTTAACGATTTTCATATTAAGAACCCAGCAGTAATTTTTGCAATCAAATCAGAGCTAATCACCGTGGTGCAGGAGGCACATAAGAAGGTTTGTCCAATCACAAGCCTTAATATCATGACGGCACCTTGTGATTGGCCCTTTGGCTCACTCTTTTATGCCATCCTATTTTCACCTATAACATTTCAGTATAGGAAACCCTGTAAAATCAGCCTCTGGCTGATGGAAAAAAAATGGTACGTCAGCTTTTTGGTATTAAAATGTAATCCCTCATATAGAATGTTATACTGTACCTTCAAAATTCTCATTCTTTATGAATGTGTCAAGTAATAGGTTAAAGGTAAAGTCATCAGGGAAAATTCCATACTGAACCTGTGTGAATAATGTAGAAAATTACTTCATGGCCTGGCAAGATGACTATGTCTAATTCACATATGCTCAAATGCAATACATATATTCATGTAAATAAACTCATGCATTGGAATCAAGAAAGAGGAGACACCCTGGTACATCTAGTACTGTCTGCATAGATAACCAGGATAAAGAAGGGCCTGAACAAGATGTGCAATACCACCCCCCATCTCCCCTTAATTACACTAAATCCTAGGAAACCGCAGAACACTTTAGAATAAGCCCCTGTATATCCTCCTACAGCCAAACCCTGCAGTTACCCCCCAATCACTTCTAAGCGGCTCCTACCTTGTTCTTCAAAGTATATAAAGCCTTGTCTTGAGCACCATACTTAAGACACTTTCGGATCCATCCATGTATTGTCCACATTCGCAAATACCAGCCATTTGGACTGTGACGAAACCTTTATAACAGAGCAAGATATTCTAATATTAATGTAACAATCAATGGATTCATTGTACACGCAGTAGCTTACATGAAGACAATGGTACAATTTGCTATATTATGCAGCATTCATTACACATACATCTTCTGAAATATTTAGCATACAAATTATGGTAATAAAAGGAACCCCAGCACGTCCAGGCTAAACCGTGCCCACTCTGGGGTAAACCCACCTATTTATGTGAGCAAACCATTAGACTGTATGAACGGCATACAGTATTATGACTATATAGAATACCAAGTAGGAGTGACACAGAAGATACAAAGATACCTTTCTACTGTCCATAGACCAGCTAGTCATATATCTCTCATATGTTACAGACAATAATCCTGGTGCAGGTGTAATTTAGGTATCATAAAAGGGTTACATTATATATTATTTTTCTACAACCAAGTCATTAAGAAAATAACTTAACACTCATTTATCTACAATAGATGTGCTAAATAAGTAGAAAAATTAGCATTTTATTATGTGTAGTTGCAACTCTATTGTTAGCATGCACATGGAAATCCATTCTGCAAACAGCAGCATATAAGCAATCTTCATTTCACCTTGAGCAGAGAACAAACTCCTCTCAAAGTCCTTCTCTTCCCAATGTTTTCTGGGGGGCTCATCTATAATTATGTGGACTGCGATATTAAAGCAGGGATCTGCTGCTCCAGCTGTATATGTCGTTGAATACTATGCTTGCCCCCCTTCCCGGAAAAAGATCATAAACCGAGACTAGAACAGACAGGACGGAAACAGATATACAGATGTTGGCGGCCCGGAGCAGTGTACTCCCAATGCTTCATGGTAGGCATATATCTTCCAACTGATTGAGCGAGATTTCCAGAAGATTGACCAGATTATTACAGTTACCAGCACGCTCCTAATTCCCCCATGTACAGGGCACGACGGCTTCAGGCTATTTGAAATTGTGACTACTACAACCTGCTGAATTCAGTAACATCATAGCCACCCACCTTTCAACACAACGCTTGTCACATACTGTATAATACACTGAATAAAGCCTTGCTGTTTAAGGTCTTTATGAAAGAAATACGTATCATTTTATACTATTACTTTAGGTTATTTTAATTTGTGGCTGTGTTTGCAGTTTAATACATATTAGTGTAAAAATATGTAGTGTACAATATTGTAAAATAGGGATGTTGAACATGTAACCCATTGGCTGAACTTGGCCCTAGGAGCAGTTGTGGCTCAGATTGAAGATTAGGACAGTTATGAGCATTGTACAAGTGAAAGGTGAAGCAACAATCAACACAATTTATGGATTTTGTGGTTATGCAGATGTAGAGTGGTGAGAGATCTGTTTGTTTCACCATACTGTTATAGGACTACTGTACCATATAACTGCAGAGGTCATGTGGTCTCAGGACTGATGAAACAATGGTATGGATGTCAGATGTGAAGAAAGTTTATACAGTCTGTTAGGGGTTAGGTATCATTAGGACAAGTTTAGGGCACTCGGGTTATTTCTGTGTGTGAGACCTGGCTTTTCCTGGGAGATTTACTAATAAGCTTGAATTTGTGAAAAGGTGACATACGCATAGAGAAGCGGAGACTGCTTTTTTGTTGTTTGTTTATAGGCTAATCAGCACTCCTCCCTCAGTTATTGGGGTTAATCAGTTATATAACTTGGAATCACTCTATGGTTTACATATACATGAAAATATTTAGTCACTTACCAGAAGACTAGTAATAAATACTTACTATTCGCAGAAAGTCTAATTCTCATTACTGTAACTACAGAATCCTATAAACGATATATATTTTGGCTGGTTTTAAGACATTAATAACTTAGACAAATCATCGCCCTCCACCATACAAGCCTAGGACTACTCTTCACATCAATCAGACTAAGAGTTACACCTGTAACTGCACTACACTGTACAAAAACACTTCTACAAAGCTTATAAGACAAATTCTGCAGTTACCCATCAATGCTTTCATCTCCTTCCCAGCAGATCTATTTATTCTATACCTGAGTGCCTCTCTACATACACTCAGCAAGACAGAGAACGGTCTTACTATTAGCACTACAATGTCTACATACACAAAGATCCACCCTGGACGCAGTGTGCTCACCAGCCAACCCTTTAGTCTCTACATATCAGATACACTATTTATATAGTCTTACTTAGGCTGGGTACACACCTATGCAATGATTGGATCAGATCACTTGGAATGATATTGTGTACACTCCCACATCTTGCTTTTTTGTGTTATAAATAGACTGCATCTGATTATCTGAAACGATGTAGGTGAAATGCAGGCCCTGTGTACCACTTTTCTGGCAGCCTCCTGTGCAGTATGGGCAGATGTCTGTACAGTGTGTTTGGAGAGATGATGATCATCTCAGATCTGCTGGAAGGTCGGTAAAGCCTCACATGTGAATCAGGCTTCTCATCAGGACTTGATGAAACTGTAATATCCATTCTATCTTATGCATGATTGGGTGTGGTTCGCCAGTACTATGGTCTGTTTTGCAATACACACGCGTACGGCAGTTGAATGGCGACTGCTGGCAATTCTTGTCAGTCCCTATTTGTGAGAGTGGCCATGCTACGATTCCCAGAGCCACAAAGATTGCTACGGCAACAGGTAAGCCCTTCATCCTAACCTTAACCCCCCGTTTCCCACAGCCTAACCCGAACCATCCCCTTCTTGATCCTCAACCCTGACCGTCCCCATATTTGAGCCCTAACCCTCCATATCCCACAGCTTAATCCTAACCCTGCTTGAACCCTAACCTCAACTCGCCACAGCCTGTTGCCATTGGGATTGAGCATGTCAGCAATGTATTCAGCAATACAGCCATGATTCAGCTGGTGGCTTGATTACTCTCGCGAGCTGCCGTGTGTGATTGCATAGGTGTGTGTACCTGATTTTGCACTTTTGCATAAGCGTTCATGGACAAAAGGCAGTATAATGGCAGTCCTTAAGCAATCAAATATTAGCTTGACAGTTACCTCCTTCCCCACAGTTAATTCCACCATTAAGGCAGAATTCTGTGAAAAGAATTAGTAAAAGGCTCTTATAATAATCCATAGTGCACAATAATGATTTCTATTTAGCATACCATTAAACCCTCGTGTCACATTACAGGTACAAGCGCAGGGTTATGTTAACGAAGATCTTAGACTATTGTGGTGTAATTACATGCCTACATACAAGTCCCTGGTGGCTTCAGAACACCAAGACATTTATATAAATACCAAGATAAAATCGCTAGGCTTTTACAGGCTTATACAGAGGGCAAGCTGTAGCCATTATTCATGATGTCACAGGACCTCCACATTCAGGGGAGAATCCCATCTAGTCAGAAATATTACACAAATGCACCCAGCTTTCATGTTTCCAAAACTTATGTCAACTTTAGTTGATAAAGTCAATTGCCATATTGGCTTTATAAATAAAAGTCTAACAGGGGCCTAGATATAGTATGATATGGAAGACTGACATACAAGACAATAGGTAATGAAGGCAGCCTGCTCAGTAAGCCCTATTTTCAGAGCACACAAACAATGAAAAATGAAAACACTGCTAAGTTCCACTGCTACAACATTTATTCAAATATTATAATTATTTGTATTTGCAGGCTGTACTGCACCATGCCAATATAATGTATATAAATGTACCAGACCTAAATCAAGGCCTTCTGATGCATGAAAATAGGATTTTGGAGTATAATATAAACAATGTGTCATCTGTGATCACTGGAGTTCTTCCTTCCTATGATGTTGGCAGGATAAATGACAATGACAGACCTGTTTATGCTAAGCTGTACATACAATATTGCAATGCTGCATATAAAGCACTGCAATCAATGAACATGAGCAAGCACTGTCTGGTGAAAGCCAGGGCCAGAATACCAACGATCACATGCAGCAACTTTTAGCAAGGCCTTCACACATATGCCAACAAGTGTCCCTAATATAGCAGATATTTTACATGGGTTCCATTCACCGCCATGAAAGTCACATTTGCAACTTACAGCTAATTGTCATCTGTCTCTATTTTGAAAATGCGACCAATTAGAAAGTTTTTATAATGAATGGGTAAGTATGCCAAACTTATTTTTTGGGAAAGGAGTCACATTCTCTCTTGTAGGTATACTGTACCGCTCTAGTGATAGCAATATAAAACACCCCCCCAAATATTATTTATGATATTTACGATCAGAGGGAAATTACTGAGTTTTTGTGATGTAACACGCTGCTCTGAGGTGGGAAATAGAGCACAATGCTACAACCCAGTGACATTATTTCGCTGTGTGCTGTGCTTATACAGGAGTAACAATACTTAAGGCTAAACGGAAAGAGAGGTGGCAATGACTGATATCAGACACAGTGGGGTTAATTACTCTAACTACTCCTGTATGTGCAGATTCATGGGTACCATGCATTTCTTTCCTTATAAAATACATTAATATGCTTGTGATATGCAATAAATACAGCTATAATATTAAATTAAATAATGACAATGTCCACTATGAATTCTTATAGCTCAGTGCTGTGCACTAGCAGCACCACAAGCGTTCACCTGCAGGCACGAGCTGTATGCCCACAATCTGCTTTATTCTCTAGCATGTGTCTGAACAATCAGTGGTCATTACATTAGTTGCAGGAGGCCATGGTTATATACAGTGAGGAGTGGCTTAGAATAACGGGGATGTTTGAGTAATACAGGAAATATTGGGCTTGGTTAAAGTATTGAATACTGAAGTGTGAATAACCTAGTATGCAGCACTAAAACCACATGGAACATGGCACAGAAGCCGGTCTGCGGACACTGTACTATAAATCAGTGTTCCCCAACCTCAGTCCTCAGGGACCACTAACAGTCCATATTTTCTAGGTTTCCTTAAAGAATCACAAGTGATATAATGAGCAGCACCTGTGGAGCTTTTAAAATGTGACAGTTAGTAATGAACACACCTGTGCTGCAGCAGTGACACCTGGAAAACATGCACTGTTAGGGGTCCCTGAGGACCGAGGTTGGGGAACACTGCTATAGAACATGATGTCAGTACATAACAATATCATAACATAGGAGACTGATAATTGAAAAAAATCCACTACCATTCAAACCAAGGTACAGCTGTGAGAATATGTCCCGTCTCCTTCATTCAGATGTCTGAATTATAAGCTAAAAACATGAAGGGCCAGGACATATAGGAAGTCTGAGACATATAAGAGACCAGTAAAAGCTATATCTGAGGACTTCTCGGCAATGCAACAGTCTTACTGTGAATGAAGAGAAAAGCAGACGACGAGGACTCGGAGTACACTTTACTTTCACAATCATCAAATTATACAGAGTCTGATGCAGTCTAGACATGCAGACTCCTGTGCTAAAAGCAAGTACGGCTCTAAAAAATAAATACATCCATGCAGAATAAACCTCCATCGAGGAATCAAGGGAAACAGTTTTGAGCAATCAACATTAAAAAGCAAAAAGTCTACACAACAATGAGCACTTCCAAAAAGCTGCAAAGTATCGACTTTTCTTCATTTTAATAGAAAACTTCTACTCTCAATTTCTCCCAAGGTACATTACAAGACCTGCGTGTACTGTAACAATGACAACCAGCCGGCAGGACCTCTGATAGGCTGTGCACCATGAAGAGACTGGTGGGGTGAGCTGTTGCTATAGTAACAATGGAGAGAGATTTTTCCCCTTACAGTCCCAGCACAGGTCGAATGAAACTCTCATTTACAACCTACACATGCATTCATTATAAGAGTGACTCACGAGTGCCCGGACCATGCAGCCAGCTGCCTGCTCTCAGGATAAAGGAAAACTAGTTATGTGTAGGGACCTAATGGAATCATAGCCTAACCATGTAGCCCCAGGAGAATCCGGACTATGCGACTGAGGCCTTTTATTTGTTTTACCAAGAAAAAAAAAGGTGTTTTTAATCTGTAATCACAAACACAAGGCAATAGTATGGCATGTAATCCATCACACATAGAAAGTACTGACTACGGAACACCAGCAGCAAGGGATTCAGCCTTTTGATCCCAGCTTGACACTAATAAATTATAGATGAAATAATGGATGAAAGAGGGTATTTTATTTTCTCACTTTTCATCAAGAGCATAAATGAATATTTTAATGATTAACAATTCCATACATCGGCACACAGCTTTCATGTGGCTAAGTTCCCATAAGAAATGTCATTTAAAGTCATCTGCAACGCTGTAGGGACTAGAGAGAACGGTCCGGATTCACAGTTCCGTAGTTTTCGTCTCGTACGTTTTTAAGAATTGAGCTAATACGCATACACAGTAGCTTACTTACGTTCCATTTATGTACGTTGATTGCGTATACGCGTTCAGACCGCACTTACGCAATCTACGTACATAAATGGTACGCAGATAAGTTACTACTCATGTGTTGTAGCTCAATTCTTAAAATAAGAAAACTATGGAACTGTGAATCCGGACCAATGACTCCATATTCATTACACAGCGCTGCATAATAACAGTGGTCTAACAACAATAACAAGCATATCTCCCCATCTTCCAGTGACATTTTCTTGGTGTAGCTGAAAGGACTAAAATTTACGCCAAGCAAAAGCCTTAGACATTCCTGCAGGTTTTATGGTGAGGTACGCAGAGGGCTAACCCACAGACAGAACAACATACAAGAATGACGTCCCTATGTAACGAAAAGGGGAATTTAAGGGAAAGGGAGCTGTTTTGTATATCTTCACTTGCAAAGCATTCATTACAATGCAAATCTTGCTAAATTCAGAACAGAAAGGTGACATTACAGCTTTGCTTATAAAAGCAGCTCGTCTATTGGAAGGCTTTAATAAACACTCCATGGAGCCTGAGTCTTGTGTTTCTAGCTCATTGTGCTGTGCTGTTTGAAGGCTGGTAACAGCACTGTCTATGCCTGGTCACTGTGTCCTACCAACAGACTGGCTTCCCAGCAGCACACTGACAATTCATGCTAAATGGAATTAGTTTGCCTGCTCTCTTCCCTCTTCTTGCTGTGCTGTGCAATGCTGGACATAATGCAGTTTGGCCATGTGTGGCCCTGGTGTTCTTTCCCATTCAAATAAAAAGCTTTGTGTGAGTCTGAATAGACTAATTATACTGTGGTATTGCAGACTAGGGTTCCTCAAGAGTCAGGTTAGCAGCTTTACACACTGCTGCTTGCCATTTTTAGGTACACACAAATTTTGACACACACACACACACACACACACGCTCTTTAAATAAAACAAAGATTAATCATTGACTTATAAAGCAGTGAGTCAGGAAAAGTGCTGCCCTTTCTTTTTCTGTGTTCTAATAAAAACTGTATTAAAACCAAGAGTACTGCTGCTTACTGGTTAATGCCTCTCCCTCATGAACTTTCCAACACACTTCACAGACCACACTGTTCAATAATCAGTGCTGTGCATGCAAATATAGCATTCCCACTGTGAAAATACCCAAGCTAGTAAGCCTAATGGTTTCAGTACAGTTACACTGTAACTACATTATCAACTTAAACTTTTACCTACAAACACATCGGTGCATATTAATAAACACAATATTCATAGTCCAATTTACCTTTAAAAGAAACACAAAACATACTTACTAACATAATACTGGCAACCAGACAATTCACTGGATTATTTTACTGCAAAGCCTTAAAAAATAAGTAGCTCTGTACATTTTATTCAGTTCTCAACCTTCAGTGGACCATTTAAATATTGATGGATGAAAAGGGCACAATTAAGGTAACAGTCAATAAGGTAACAATCACGTTAAAGGCTGCTAAATAGGAAAAACAAAGAGGCGATTGATATGTCCTGCCTCAAATGTACAATTTTCAGATAAGCAAAATAAAAACTGAAGTGGGTATAATTGCTTGTGTATTTTTCTAAACATTTTTTGTATTATTTTTTTTTTTTTTTAGGAATAGATGTTTCAGCTTTACCTTGAGAACGGCATTATGTATTCATAATGGAAATCATAAATAAGTGAGGAGCTTGCAATGCACAAAATATCTGCATGCATAAATAGACAGGATCGCTATTATAGATTACACAAAGGGCACTCACTGTATGTATATTAAATAAAATATGTAAGGGAACAGAATAAGCATTTTATAATGTACTATAAACATCTACAGTACCCTAAACATTTCAGAACAGTACAACAGAGCCCCCTGCTGAGCAAATAAAAGCAAAGACACGTGGATTGATATTCTCCCAGAAACAGGTATGACATGCACATAGGGGCTGATCCTGAACTACGCCAGATGTGCAAGATCGCCATTTCTGCCAATTTGCGCATCCGCTGGGCAGAAGTTGCCCGGCATAGTTAGGGAAACCCGTTCCTCAGGATCGGGCGTCTCTTACTGTTGCGTGGTTACGGCTGAGGGGGCGTTACTCGCCGTAACTACACAACAGTTAGGCAAGGAAGGCGGGGGAGGTAAGCTAATAAGGGCGGGAGAGCGGGCTCCTGTGGTCGGCGTAATTACACACTGTTACGCCAACTGAAGTTAGGGTAGGCTTCATCCGGCGTAACAGAGTGTATTTATGCCGGCCACAGGGGGAGTGTCGGGAGGAGTGCATGCCGATACGCTGTGCGTTAGTACACCCAGCGCATCGGCGTAGTTCAGGATCAGGCCCATAATGAGTAATACTGTAAAAGCATTCAACTTTTACCATTAATATTATTGTAATGTATAAGACAAGTCAGATTGAACATGGAAAAAGCTATTGCAATATTTAATACATTCTTGTAGTGTTAGAAAAGTATGTGATAAAAAAAATGGAAAAAAGTGATATTATAAAAGATCAGGGTGCAGTGAATTCTATAGCCTGAGCAGAAGGACACATTTATGTGCTCATGGTGAACACTATTTCTTCCATTTGACAATAACTTGTCTTCTCTGGATCTTGGCATTACAAATATTTCTCTTGTTGCAATACAGGAAGTAGCTAGGACACCACTGGAATTCTAGTATTAAAGAGTTTTGGAGTCTCCCTTGAGATACTGAGCACACATGCATGCATAGTTTCTATGAGCTTCAGATGAGAAAAGATACGGATGAGAATATGGAACTGTGGGATGGGAGATGTTTCTAGTAAGAATAACCATTAGGGGAATAATGCTTTAGAAGTTCTATTTTAAGAGCGATGCTCCGTAACAAAGTGTCAGGATAGAAGTCAAATATCTTGTGTAAAAAAATGTGGCTATGGGAAACAGCGCTGGATGTACTAATCAAAACAACTGACAGATTAAATGGTATATTCAATAAACAGAGACAGTTCAAATAGACTAGGTGAACAATATATCACAGTAGACAAGTCCGAGTGGGCAGCATAGAGATGGGGACAACTTCTCCTGATAGAGTTGTAATCCTTCTGGGTAATGTACTGAAAGGCCCCTATATTATCAATCTTCAGCAACCTCTTTCACAGTCCCTCAGACACAGGATAATATTTCCAGGGAGAACATGTGAAGAGAAGAAACATGTGTAAATGATCCCAATATAAACCTCCACTGGACTTGGAATCAACAGCAAGAACCCAGGGTGAATAGAATAACAAGTTTTACTGGTATCTACATAAAATTCACATAAGTAAATACAATTCACAAAATTAAAAAAGGGAAGGATCCCTCTACCAAGATGGGGAACACAGGTCAGGACCCGGGGCTGAGCTCAAGGACGTCCACGAGCAGCCAGTGATGTTGAAACCGGATCCTGGACAGAGTCACCGCACTAGAGGAGGAGTTCAAAGCATCTGGGTATTCAGAGTAGACTTCTTCCTTTAGTGCAGTGGCTGCTCGTGGACGTCCTTGAACTCATGCCGTCCACTCGGACTTGTTTAATGTGATATATTGTTCACCTAGACTATTTTAACTGTCTCTGATTATTGAATATACCATTTAATCTGTCAGTTATTTTGATTAGTACATCCAGCACTGTTTCCCATAGCCACATTTTTTTATTTCATTTGGTTTCATTGTGGAGAATATTGGGCTCTCCTTGGTTTGGGAGCTGCTGCTGAATATTTAGCGCTTTTAAGAGGTTTATTTATTCTTTTATAAATATCTTGGGTATACATTTAGATCAGGATATGGAGTGACCTTTATTTGGCCAAGATCTGTTCTTGTTTTATTGCACTAGCTTGAAGGTAGTGGGGCAGAACGGGTTTTTAGGCTATTGGGGGGG
>WWET01002899.1:67513-77641 GCA_011038615.1 Limnodynastes dumerilii | reverse complement strand
ACTATGCGATAATTCGTCCGATATTTCAAAAGTGTAAAAAAAATGAACGATTTTTCTGTGCTTTTGTCGGTGTTGAAGAAATCGTTCATGACCACACACTACGCGATTATCGCCACATGTTTTACAAAAGGGGCAGTGTCAGAAGTTGATTGACAGCAGCATTTGATTATTCTTGGCGGAACAGGATGTGGAAACCTCGTCATTTCCTGTGACTCTCATTGTGAGCAGCCTCTGTCTTTCCATAGTGAGATATCACATAGCATGATGGTCAGGTTTATTTTCAATGCAGGTACTTTATTCTGTACTTATTACAAGACGCCATCTTCCAGTACGGGTCACGAGACATAAACAGGAAGGACAATATGTACATCATCATAGCCACATCCTACAGGGGTCGGGATAAAGTTAGAAAAAAATCGCTAGCAAACTTTAACGATTATCTGAAATGCCCACACACTGCACGATTTTGCTAACGATAAACGATCATTTTTATTGCAAACCACCCGATCAGATTATCTGACGGCAGCCATTTTTTTTTGATTATCGCCCTTTACAGTCAATTATCGGCACCATACACTACAGCGATAATTCAACCAATCCATGATAATTCCTAAATCCGAGCGATAATCGCTCTAGTGTGTGGCCAGCTTTAGTTGTGAATCCGGTCCAGGTGGGTAGCTATTATTAGCAGGTGGAAATATTATTAGTTAAGTTTTAGATAGATTAAGTTTAAGATGTCGGGAGGACATCCAAAAATAAATGGCAGAGAGGCAATCAGTAACACGAGCCAACACAGTAGGTGAGAGATCAGGGGTGGATAGGTAGATTTGTGTATAATCTGCATAGAGATGATACTGAAATCCTAATGACTTGATTAGCTATCCTAGGGACGCTGTATATATAGAGAAGAGCAATGGACCCAACACTGAGCCTAGTGGTACTCCAACAGATAGAGGAAGAGCAGGGGAGGTAGATCCAGAAAAGCAACGGCTGAAAGAGCGATTAGATAAGTAGGATGTGAACCAGGAAAGAGCTGTGTCCTGAATACCTAGGCATTGTAACATATGTATGAGAAGAGAGTGGTCAACAGCATCAAAAGCAGCAGAGAGATCCAGGAGAATTAGAGGAGAGTAGCGACATTTAGATTTAGCAGTGATTAAGTCATTGATCACCTTGGTCAGTGCAGTTTCTACGGAGTTCTGGGAACAAAAGCCTGACTGAAGAGGATCCAGAAGATTATGAGGAGAGGAAGTGAGTGAGGTGAGCGTAGGAAAGTCTTTCAAGCAGCTTTGCAGGGCATGGAAGCGGTGAAATGGGCCAATAATTAGAGGGAGAGTTGGGGGTCAGAGTTTTGTTTTTCAGAGTTGGAGTGATTAACGTATACTTGAATAAAGAGGGGAAGACGCCAGTAGAGAGAGAGAGATTGTAGATAGACATCAACTGAACTGTGAAGGTACAGGATTAAAAGGACAGGTAGCAGAGTGTGAGGAGCAGAAACAAACAGATATTTATTTATTTATTGGAATGAGGACATGGTTCCAGAGTGTGGATGAAAGAGACTGAGTAGTATGTTAGCCGATGAGGAGTAGGAGGTCGCCAATACCTGTCTGATCTTGTCCTTAAAGTACAATGCAAGAGCTTGAGTACTGAAGGAAGTTGGTGGATTTCCACAGGTGGGCTTAATAGGGAGTTAAATGTGCGAAAGTAGAAATGAGAGCTTGAAAGTAGTATTGTTTGGCTTTGTCCAGAGCATTTCGATAAATGTAGTAAGATGTTGGATTGTGAGTTCATAGGTCAGTGTTTAGCCAGCATTACTTTGTGGAAGACATACATTAGCAGAGCTAACATGCTAAGTCAGAATAGGTAGACAAACAAAAGACAGAGAGATTAAGATGGGGTGGGAAGGTAAGATTAGGTGGGGGAAGGGTAGGCTCACCTTAAGAAGTGGGTTTAGAGGGAGCGTTTGAAGGATTGGAGGGTGTTGGATTGCCTGATATACTGTGGTAGGTTGTTCCAATGCAGAGGGGTGGCACGGGAGAAGTCTTGGTTGTGGGAGTGAGATGTGCAGTAGTTATCAGGCTGAAGTTGTGGTGATGGTCACCAGTAGAGCGAAAGGGTTGGGAGTGTAGATAGATATAAAGGCGGAAAGGTAGATAGCGGTGGAGGAGGAGAGAGTCTTATAGGTTGCGATGATGAGCTTGAAGAGAATTCTGAAAGGGACAGACCTGGGAATCGCACGTGGATATATATACGTCCGGATACGCGACGGAAAAATACGCACAGGAGAATTTAAATAAAAATGGGGCGGGGGGCATTTAAATGAAGGAAAGTGGGCCCGATTATCAAGATACGCGCGTATGGAGGACATATATGCATGGGACTGCACACGGAAAAATATATTTGCGGCCCGATCTGGAAATGGATCTCTGAATACGGCCCAGGAAGCCAGTGTAGAGATAGACAGACAGGGGAGGTAGAGGTAAAGCAGTGGGAGAGGAAGATAAGTCTGGCTGTGGCATACTCTGTGTATTGGTGTAAACATAGTTAATAAATGTCATTGAGTTGTTATAACATTTATCAATCCTGAGAGACTCCATTAAAAGCTTTATGGACTTTGATTCTCTTTGTATACTAAACAATACACATTAACCATAATATTTTTTTTATTATTTTGTGTATGCCTGAAAACAGATCTTGGGTATTAATCAACGTAAAATTTGCCAACTACTTACTTGTACAAGTAGTATTCAGCCAAATCAATTTCTTCTTTGCATGTAATATTGTCAATAAACTAAAGAAAATGAAACATATCAAATAAAACACATTTGCAATCACTTTCAAAATAAATATATTCAATAGCTGTGGAGAAATGAAACAACGCATATTCTTATTTAAAAAATAGCTTAAAGACAAATTGCAAACATGTACGATATGCATCAGCAATCAGTTCTGTACAATCCATAAATAATGAGAGATGTTGGAGTAACTTCCCAGGATGTTTAGATTCATGTGCAGGATGATATGATATGATACATTAGCATTGCCTAGAAAGGTTGCCCAGGTTCTGTTGCATTTTTTATCATCATTGTAAATGGATACATCTATAGCTATCGCCATTCTGTTTCTTCCCAGCTAGGAATCGGAAATGATGTGTGCAAACATACTAATTTTTCCCACTTAAACCGTAACAAGAATAAATTTACATCATGAAAATCCCATATTGCAACGCAGAACAAGTATCTGAAGGTATAAAGATTGCTTAAATATATATGTTATTTCAAGTTATAGTTTCCCCTTCTATCACAGTTATTCACTATAAATATTCTGTATATTGCATATAACCTCTCTCTGGCTCTTTCATATGCTGTATCCATTGATCCTCCTACTAACATCAGACTGGATAAAGACTTAGGAAATGTGGGAAATGTATCCAGATTCAGAGCCTTCCCCATTTTACATGGACACGGTGCAGAAATCTTTAGTTAGGGTTCTGGGATTGTACCTCCTTGCAAGTGACCTCCCCTGAACCCACAGGATTCTGTATACAGAAGGGATCTGTGATCAGATCACCAAGCACAGCCAAAGCGGAGGTTAGGTATGATTCATCACGAATATCACCTGGTAAAGAACATCAATCAGAGATAAACAGCAGATTTCCTCACCCGTTCCATGATAAGAGAGCTCACTGGAATCTTGCGTTCATAGCACTTTTCCATGTGTGATCCCAGATCACCTGTGAAGACATCAATGTATAATAAGAACCTTAGGGACCTTAACTTCTAATAGACTTCATTTTCCCAAACAACTACTATAAATGGCATGCTGTAACACGGTATGCAATGGATTATGTGTGATACACATGTGCAATATATTTTGTTAATCATATATTTGATATATGCACTTTGCTTTGCTTGAGGAAGTAAACAAAAAACATGTGACCAATTAGTTTCTCATGTTACATTGCCTTCCACCTAAGCACCCCAAGCGAGTGTTTAGGAAGAAATCAACACCAAGATTTACTAAGCTGCGGGTAAGGTAAAGTGGAGATGTTGCCGATAGCAACCAATCAGATTCTAGCTCTCATTTTCCTGTTACATACTAGAGAATGTCAGCTACAATCTGATTGGTTGCTATGGGCAACATCTCCACTTTTGCAAACCCGCAGCTTAGTAAATCCGACCCCAAGACTAGATAAGGTTCTCTCTATATAATAACCAAATTCTGCACCAATCCATGATGAACCATACTATTTATAATGATCCCCACTTTGCCCTCAAAGCGTTTACCTTGTAGAGCTGCCAATTTCAAATTCATGTAACATCACAAGTGAGGATGTACACAATACAAAGCTTGTTTTCATTTCTGAAAGCCATTTTCATGTCCTATACTATTATTTCACGATACACAAGAGGGCAGGGAAAAATCACAAAAGTATACATTTAGGGAAATACAATACTATCATCACACATGCATCCTTCCTGAAGTTTTTCTATACACTCCTGCAAAAGGAACATTTCATGCTAAATACTGGAAGTTTTTCTGCAGCAAACAGACAATTCCAACAGCTCCGTCAATACTAAGAAACTTTAGATTGGATGTAGACCCTATGGAAAATGGGCATTTTCCAAATGTTTTTTTGATTTGCACATGTGCTTCTGTCTGAAACCACGTGATCCAAGCTTTCCAACAGGGGGTAGATTACGCTGACAAGTGGGATGTTTTATCACGCCAATTTACAGTATAGGTGGTAAGGCGGAATTGGGCTGTCTGCGTGATCCACACTTCCAATGTGGGTCCATTTTAACTGGACGCAGCTCAGAAATGTTAGGGTTGACTCCCTATGTATACCCAGCCAACACTATCAACTTCAAATGTAAGCAATACACATATCCAACTGCAAAATGATAGATTATATGTGGCAAGTTAAGAAAAATAAAAATAATTTTATATATATATATGGTTTATATTTTATATGGTAAACTTTTGGTGAGCATTTGGGGTTTCCTCTGGTTCAATCTTTTCTTCCCCTTTAGTGTTTGTAGTTATTATAGTTTAAATCTAACCTGAGGGCTGGCAGATTAAAGTAATAGATGATTGATTAATACTTTATGTAAAACTATTTCTATGACTAATTATCACAGCATACACATCATAAATAGCAGTGCTTAGCACTCCGACAAAAGGATAAACAAAGTGGTTGTTTTACTTTCAGTTCTTTACACAATTCTAGTAGTATGCAGTCCCTTTTTTTTTTTACTACTGTTTTAAGTGAATAAATGGAAAGCTCTAATACGATCATAAAAACAGATATACTATATTGTGTATCATACATACATACGTACGTATATATGTATCAATACTGCAGTAAGTGTTTGTGATAAAGAACTAGCGAGTGGCCTAGCCCAGGGCATGTTCTGCACAGCGATACCCACAGGAATAAGACAGATGGAAAGGAGCAGGAAGTTTAAAATCTATCCATAACTCAAGTTCCAATTAAACCCATCTGTTCCTTCCTTAAAATGGTAATCAAGGCATAATTTGTTTAAAAAGGAGCATATAATTAGACTTCGACCCTTCACAGCCATGACTGCTCTAATCAGGAAGAAGCTTCAAAATTGTCCCTTATTCTGGACTTGTGCCTTGTTCATCTGTTACACCAGGGGATGGATGTGTTTCTATAGCATGCTGGCAAAATATGACCATATTCTGCACAGAGCAACAATATACTTATATTGCAATTTACATGTCAGGTAGGATATGTGCTGCTACAATCTCTAAACAAATCTGTCCCTTCAGAGTTAAATCATTTTGAGAAAGATTAACATTATTCTTCCCGCATTAATAAGGCTCAGAGAGTGATTTACTAATATTTCGCAAGTTTTTTTAAATATGAAATTGTGGCAACCAATCAGACAAGGAACAAAAGAGAGGTCCGGAGCACCAAACAAGCATTATAATCAGACAAATTAAAAAACGAAAGTTAATATTTTCTATAAGTGCACAATGCATGTGTTTTTATGTGCCAAGGTATTTGCTAGAAACAAGCAAAGTTGTCAAGTTCCATGTTCACTGCTTCAATTATGTGCCCAATTCTTTGCTGCCTAAATCTAATGTCCTTTTCACGAGTAATCCCACGTTGCATTCACCAGACAAAAGCAATGCCACATTCGCACCCCTTGCAGGAAGAGCCATGCCTGTCTTCATGCTTCAAGCACACGCAGAGCATTTTATTACTGAAATTAAATGACACACAGGTGTGAAAATTGTGCAATGTCATATTAATGATTGGACATCAATTTAAATTGAATTTTTTTCGATTTGACTGGAACTTAGAAATATTATATACATCTAGTACTTTATACAATTTAGCAGACGCAATCATTAAACTTTATCATTATCATTTATAACTTAGCGCCATATTTATACAGTTACAAGCAGTGGTATAACTACTGTGTGTGCAACCGCTATGGGGCGCGCAGTAGAGGGGGAAAGCTAACCATTCTGCACCTATGAAAGACATGCTGTAAGCGGTCAGTGTATAGGCGCTGTTTATAAGGACAATGGGACAGATCCAGAGTTAAGGGTTAAATCCGTACATTAGCCTCTATTGCAAAAGCTAACATACGGATTTGGTATCCAACATCCTGTATGCAGGAGAACAGTGCACTCCCCCTGCTCATCTATGTGCATATGGTGGATCCTTTGCCAGGACCTTACCTTAAGTATTCCACATGGAAACCCTTCCGGACTCCTTACAGAGCGCGGTACATAATCTCAGGCTATTTCCGTACGTGATCCGGCCCACTGTCAGCAGCTGATAGCTTAATGCTGTCCACTGCCGGTAGAGGGGTGAAAGGGGGGGGATCCACTGCTCAGCTGTCAGCAGTGTATTAATAAACGGCTGTCTAAGCTGCCAGCGCATGCACAGAGTAGTCAGCGGCAGACGACCACACATTGCATGCACTAGAGAGATGGGGAAGGGAGACATAAGTCCGTCTGTATGCAGACCAAGTCAGCTTACTTCCAGCATTGATTATAAAAACATATATCATTTTATTCATAAATGCAGTTTAAAGGATTGTAACATATTGTAAATGATTCTGCAAACAATGGGTACTTGGTATTATCACAGTACTAAATGATACATTACAGCAATGAAATAGGAAGCAATATTTTAAAGCAAGAAAAAGAAACAAAAGTATCTTAATAAACTCAAAATGTAATCTTAAATACTGTAAAAATAAAAATGTCCAAACATACTGTGAATAGATTTCATGCAAAAAAAAAGTAAGAAAAAAATCATATGTAAAGTAATAGTGCCCCCTGGTGGTCATTGAGTATTACTAGGACTGTGATAAATATTTCAGAAAACTAAGGCAATTGTGTGAACAGAACTTGCAGGTCAAGATGAATCAAATGCCATGAAAGATTTGTTTCAGTATTTAAAAAAAAGATACTTTTCTGACAAATATACCCCCCACAGGGAGTTAAACTTGTGGTTTGAGGGTGGCTACAAGAGCACTTCCTGTGAATGTATTCTTCTGCCAGGTTCAGATAGGATCTGCCATACAGAGACAGTGGAGGAAGCTATTTTGTCATGGTGTTAAATAAACAGTCAGTAATTCATCTAGTTTACCCAATGTGAGAGCTCTTGCTTTTATTTAACTTGTAGCTGCTATGCAGGTGTGATACCTATGCTAAAAGGCTGCCTGAAGTTTTAAATGCACTTTCTGACAATCACCTGCCAGTGATTGTGATTGCATGTTGCAGTACTGTCCTGGTTTCTAAAATCTTGTTACTATCTGATACTTCTTCAGGATAATAGTCAAGTTGATTCCTGGTCCTGCTCCTGACATCACTATCACAGACCCTGGTTTGGTTTTTGGTGCCAACCAGATGCAGACTTTGGCCCTTCCCAGGCAGAAAGTCCTTGTTCCTGTTCATAGCAGTATCCCACCTCAGTTCCTTGCTGTGCATGTGTGTCCATGATTACCTGTCTGATTAAAGCCATTCTAAAGACTTGAGGCCTGATCCAGAACTACGCCGATGCGCTGTGCTTACTAAAGTACAGCGTATCGGCGTGCACTCTCCCTGACACTCCCCCTGTGCGGGCGTATTTTCCCTTGCTTACGCCAGCTGAAGGCAACCCTAACTTCAGTCAGCGTAATGGAAATTACGCTCGCACAGGAGTGTTGGTACGCTAAGCCCTCCCTCATTAAACTATCTCTCGCCCACCTTCACTAACCTTAACGTAGTAACGCTGTTCTACGGACGCCCGATCGTTGATCGGGCGTTGCCGTAGCTACGCCAGGCAACATCTGCCTGGCGCGTGCGCAGATCAGCTTTTCAGCCGATCTTACACCCGCCGTAGCTAATACAGCGGGCGTTGTTCTGGATCAGGCCTTTGGTGACTGTGGTACAGTTCCCACTCCATTCAATCTCCTGACTTCTGGTGGTGCAACTCTGTTACCTTCCTGTGGTGTACAGCTTCCCCCATGTCCCCTGAACTAAATGCTTTGCGTTTGCTCACTGTAACTTGCCAACTAAGTTCCTATTCGTAGTGAATCCTGCACTGTATATTGGAATTTCATTACTTCTATTATTAGATGGTCTGAAGAGCTACTGCATATATTCAACCATTTGAACCTGCACGTCATTCTATTAATAGTCCTGATAAATAATTTCACCTGTTTATTATGGATAGTCATAACTGGGATTGATATTTTTAACCAGCACATCTCCGATTCCTGAAATATACTGGACAATAAACTGTACAGCAAGGTAGCAAGTCTGTGATCATGCTAAACAGTCACACATATCATTAGAGGCTTGTCAGGCCTTGGATATCGCTGTAATGCATTTTCCAAACAGTCTAATGAAAATGGAGTAGTTTCACAGAGAAAAGGGCATTATAATGAAACTGAAGATATGATAATGTAATAAGTATATTATCTTGACAATCACCGACAAACTAGACAATGATAGTGACTAATTTATTATAAATGTAAATAATAAATTGTCTCAGATAAACCCTGTATTATGATTCATGACTTTGTGAAGCTCAGTATCAGCATCCCCTGTTGGTATCTTTCCTTGTTTTATATCACAGTTGTTG
The DNA here is from genome assembly GCA_011038615.1 of Limnodynastes dumerilii. Lineage (NCBI taxonomy): Eukaryota > Metazoa > Chordata > Amphibia > Anura > Limnodynastidae > Limnodynastes > Limnodynastes dumerilii. The sequence goes on along the minus strand of WWET01002899.1, from coordinate 68,526 downwards.
CCCCAGGAGGGCCAAATTAGTACTATAGAATATAGTGGTTTTCAATGCTTGTCTCACTTATACCTGTGTTGTTACACCTTGGATTAATGTTATAATGCATGCTGAGGTAGCGAAAACCAACCTACTAACAGGTATGTAATATTATTACTTCAATAAAATAATTCTTAATAAATAAAATAATAACATTTGCTCTAGAACATTAAGTGCAAATGCTATAAGATAACTCACCTAAATCATGGGTCTCTTTTTCCCATTTCTCCCAGGCCGTGTCACTGACATATGCTGAAGAAAGTATAAACCTTTTACCTGTAAATTTAGAATAGGTTAATATGCAATTAGCAAATTCGTAAGGATGAACAATCAGTGGAACCAGCAATAACAATCTTCAATACTCCTCACAGTGATTTATTACTAAATATAAGAATAATGATAATATAAGTATCATCACCAAAGCAAAGCATTATCCGAGATTCTAGTGTGTTATCTGTAGGTATGGAAGATGTTCTCCTGTGTCTGTAGTTAGGCAATATAGACACTGGCAGGCTTATTGTGATAACCCTTTTGGCTTGTACAGCCAGCTGTGCATTGAGCATTCAAGTCTACATATGTTTCTAAAGAAGGATCCCAGCCGCCATCTTGGATCTGGCAGGAACTTTTAGAATGCAGAGGTAAGGTGGAGATGGTGGCAGGGGGTGCCTCCTCTGCTACCTAGCAACAGGGTTGTTGCTAGGTAGCAGAGGAGGGACTCACCACTGCCATCGTGAGAATGCCAGGGGGCTGCATGGTGGGGTGGGGGCCTGTAGACATGATTGGGATACTGGGGGAGCTGGAGACATGATGGGGATACGGGATGGGGACTGGAGACATGATGGGGCTACAGGGCGGAGAGCTGGAGACATGATGGGGATACTGGGGGGAAATGGAGACATGATGGGGATACTAGGGTGGGGCTACAGCATATAATGGGGGATACTGGGAGTGGGATGGGTAATACTGGGGGAGGGCTGCAGACA
>WWET01002899.1:43529-56715 GCA_011038615.1 Limnodynastes dumerilii | reverse complement strand
TTCATTATTGTATAATAAATGTATGCTGTTTTTTAAGCGCTTCTTACTCTCTTTTTGCCATATTATTTATCTTTTGAGGGTTCCCATCCCCCATACACAAGAAGCTGCTGAAAACTCTATACATTCATTTTATTGATTTGTATGTTTTATAATACTGAGAATACATTCGCATTAGGGACTGTTAGCGCTCACTTTGTGTGTTTTTTACGATTATTTAAAAGAGCACAGTGCTCCAAGATTCAACTGTCAGCGCTTATGAGTGTGTTTCTAAGTTATATCATAAATGTTAGCAATTTTATAGTATATTTCTAAGGCATTCCAACATATTGGGAAATCTGATCTCTAGATCTGGTTCATAATTATACTAGGAATGATAGTCTGGATCCAGAAAAGGAGGAAAACAGACACTTTTTTGTTAGCAAGGGCTGCATTCTCAGAAAGGATCTATTCCATCTATTTCCATTTCCAGCAGCGGGCTGGTACGGGCCAGTAAGTGCTTCAACTATGTGGGAGTGGGAAAGAATGGTAATTACACGAGAACTAAACGGCCTTTATACTATACAGAATTCTGTGTTGTACACATTTTAAGCGTTGATGTCGAGATAATTAAAAGGTGGTGTCCTATCGTAAGTCCAAAGGAGTCCATATGAGCTACGGGAGCTTTGAAACTCAGCTGCATCATAAGTCTGGATCCGGCTTGTTATCTTTAAAATGTTATTACAAAAAAATGCTGATTTATAAAGTAACCAGCAGATGGCAGTATTTCCTTATAGTCTCACTTTAAAGAAGTCTTTCATTGGATATTTGTCTAAAACAGGATTTAATATTAGCACATAACTGTGTTTATGTTACATAGAGTGTGTCTTTGTGCACTGCACACATATGTACTGGTTAGGTCAGAGTTGTACTAACCTTTAACCTGTACCCTTAGAGTGTTCACAATTAATTTAAGCATGTCCGTCATTTTGAGTATTGAAATTACATAATCTACTATGTAAAAATGAGCATCTTCATAAGCCAAAAGCAAACTTTCCAAATGTCTTTTCTCTGACATATAGAGTAAAGCCTGGCCGCGAGGTCAGTCATTTTTACCAGGGACAGACACCCTTTTGGATCAGAGTAGGTTGGTGCCTGAGTTACCTGCACCAGGGAGTTGCAACATGGTTTTACAAGTCCATGGACTCATCTACTGACTATCAGAGTTTATATTTTCATATTGTGGCTGTATTTGCAGATATGACATTATGATATGCTAATTTATTCTGCCATTCATTGAATATGTATGGGGCATAATTAATGCTGTTTAATATATTAATCCTATCTGGACCTGATAAATACATATTTGAGTGCTTGTAGCACCGTGCTGCTTGTATTTGTGCTTTGTTGGCATTTGGATACTTTGGAAGTTGAGACTGAGTGCATCACAACAGTCACTGCTTATCTGTTCAACCTTTTGTTTTCCTTTCTGTGCACATAGACCTTTACTCTGAAACTAAAATCATTGTCCTAACAATGGACCTCATCCAGACCTATGTATATTATGCAAGCCTTTTGCGGAAATAACCCTAACTGTAACACGCCAGAAGTTACGCTGAAGATCTCCTAAAATACATTTTCATACATGACAACAGGATGGTGCATCCCCTCCACTCACCTAAACTCTGCAAGGTGGGAAAGTACCATTAACGTTTTACAGTCTTGGCTAGTCCATAGACTTCTACGAGGATCAGCGCTCGTACGGACCACTGATCAGCATGGCAGACTTAAGGTTGGTCTACTGCAGTGTAACTGCTGCAAAGTCTGCAAGTGAGAGGGGAGTGACGTGGCAGTCCCCTTCCCTGTTACGTGTGGACTATCAGACCTCTGTATGTATAGAACATGTAAGGAGATCTGGATCTGGTGCCATGCATATATCCATTATATGGTTAACCTTAGGGGCCTTCCATCTTAAATGTAGAGGATTCACAATCATGTCATGGGGCCAGATTAAGAATTAGGACCAACAGGAGACTTATGCACAATACAAGGACTTCGGCATTGGAATGTAGCCCACTGATACTGCGTTCCAATGTGGAAAACTTATATATTCCTTTTGCCCATTTAGATTGTGCTTGGATTTCTATAGATTGTTTGCTCTGTGTGTCACAATCATTTTACATCTTGATAAATAGTTTTTGTGCTTTGAAACTATCAATATGGACAATCACTTATTTTTTTATTTTTTTATTTTTTTTATTTTTATTTTCACACTGCATTACAAGAATACAATCACATTTCAGTCAGAAATAACCATACTTATGACTTTATGGGACATATACAATGATATTGAAAGGATATCATAAAAAAAATTTACGCTATTATACCTATAATAAGCATAAGAACAGATACTATAGCCACACATTACACCCTCCCTCACATCCTATATCTGCACATTACTTCCTCCCTCACATACTATAGCCGCCAACAAACTTTAAATAAAAATAAAAGTCTCCTACCTATTTGCTGTCTTGCGCTCTCTGCCTCCACACACCCCGTCCTCCGCGGCGCTGCTGCTGCTCCTTAAAGACGCTGACGTACCTCAGCTTCACACTGTAACGCCGTTGTGTTGTCATAGCAACACATACACAGAGCCTGGACGCAGCGGTCCGGGCACTGTGTATGTGTCTGTGACAATAAAGCGTCCGGGAATAATACTATTTCTATAATTACATTACATTTCAGAGGCAGAAATGTAATGTAACTCTAGAAATAGTATTATTCCTGGACATTGTATAGTCCGGGAATGGGACTCCTCCGGACACTGGTCTCAATTACCGGACTGTCCGGAGCTTTGCCGGACGGGTGGTTACCCTAGACAACTGGTCAGTTTTTGTTGAAAGGGGGGCAGGTTATTTTTTTTACTTTACATTTTAAGAGTGAAACAAATTTAAAAAAACCAATTAAACTGGGTACACATATAAGCAATTTCACAAACAATGCAACCGACCTAACAATAGCTTCTTTGCAAGATGTTTCAGGAGAATGTATGATATTCACACACACTATACATTTATTCCTTGTGACGTTGTCAAGTTATTTCTTGTTATAATCAGGAGAAAATGATCTGATTTTCTGCTGACAGCTGTAAATATATTTAAAATAATAGACTGGACTGTCAGAAACCCCTGGAGCTGCTAATGCACATGATCAACACTTTGGCCCTGAATATCATTTAGCACAACAGCTCTGTTTGCACACATTACACGCTCCCCCTAAAAATAAATATCTTTGTTCAACCGTGTGGAGTCCCCTGCACATTGTAACCAACACAAGCAATTTAAATGCCTTGTACCAGTAGCAGAAAGTGGGGAGTGGAAGGTAGATTGGGATGGCGTCCCCCCTAGGTTTTACCAGTCTGAACCTGTGGAATCATAGTTGGGGGGGGATGGTACTCAGCTGCAGGCCAGTTGACACCTGCCATGGCTACTCCAGGAGGATTGGATCCTCCGGATAACATTTATCTTTCCTGTGGTTATTGATGTTTGCTTTGGTCGCTGCTTATGGACATAATGATTTCTCTGGACTCTATGGTCTCACTCATAGAGAAGACAGCAATACTTTGCGAAACTGAGATGTAGTTCCAGTGAGAGAAATGACTTTTAATTCACCCAGACATGCCATTTGTGTTCTTATTTGATTTAATTTAGCAGGAGTTTCATGTTCCCATGTGTTTTTTCATAGTAGCAGCATGAGCTAGGGGGTTTTCAAGTACATTATTGTTCTGGAGTAGCACAGCTTTCAGGCTAACTTCAGAGGAATCGATAAATAGACGCCAATCCTCTATTATGTACTTATGGCCAAGTGCTTCCATAATAGAGTTAAAATAATGGCAAAAAACAAGTCCATCTTCAATTGTAAAGAAATCCTTTAAGATACTATACCTCAGTCTGAAAACACTTTTCTTTCATTCTTAACGAGATTCCTAAAATTTCTGCTTGTCTTTAAGAGAGGTTCAAGTCTTAGGAAGAAAATAATTGTCTATGGCGCTAATAGGAGATAAGCTGCTGTTTTAGGGGGAATTAAGCAAATATACAAAAAGAAACAGCACTAAAAAAGTTAATAATTAGATAACTGCTGGTTCTGTTGAAGAAATAAATAAACGGCAACCTAAAGTCCAAATAATAATATATTTATTCACTATACATTAGTAATCTAAAACTGTGCTGAAGCTGATAACAATTATAATATAAATTGTTTTAAGATACACAAGCTCACATGCACATGGGGGAATCAATTCCTTAATTCTCATCCAATGTAATCTCCTCCACAGGAGAACATGAATAGCAGGGGCAATTGAAGATAACAGGAGCGTATAATAAGAGTTCACAAATTTCAGAACTAATGATAGGCTAAATAGGGGTGGGTATTACCCGTTCTTCGGGAGATGTAAATTGAAGCGTCCAATCCTCCTTCATAAGCCGTATGAGACTTCATTGTTGCATAGATGATGTATTCGGTGGCCACCTTCAATTATGCAAAGACAAGGAAGTCTCTCTCATGCCATCCACAAAGGCAACGCTCCGTCCCCTGGCCCGGGGATTCGATTCCTCCACTGCCGTCTCACTTGGATGCAATGTTCAGTCCGATATTCAATCCAAAGTGCAAGGTGCAAATAGGCTCGCAAGGAATGTCAACAGCTCCCACGTGTGTCCTTCTCCGCTTACGCGTTTCGTCTGATCCGCAGACTTTATCAAAGCGTCATCTATGCTACAGTGAAGTCTCATACGGCTTATGAAGGAGGATTGGGCACTTCAATTTACATCTCCCGAAGAATGGTTAATACCCACCCCTATTTAGCCTATCATTAGTTCTGAAATTTGTGAACTCTTATTATACACTCCGGTATCTTCAATTGCCCCTACTATTCATGTTCTCCTGTGGAGGAGATTACATTGGATGAGAATTAAGGAATTGAGTCCTCCATGTGCATGTGAGCTTGTGTATCTTAAAACAATTTATATTATAATTGTTATCAGCTTCAGCACGGTTTTAGATTACTAATGTATAGTGAATAAATATATTTTTGTTTTGAATTTAGGTTGCCGTTTATTTGTTTCTTCAACAGAACCAGCAGTTATCTAATTATTAACTTTTTTAGCGCTATTTCTTTTTTTTTTGTAGGTTTAAGTCTTAGACAAGGTCATTGAGAACTGCTTAAATGTTGTTCAGGAGTTGAACATCAAGCCTTAAAGGTTTGGTCATGCTTTACATTATTTATTAACAGGTTTTTATATAATGCTATCAGATTACATAGCGCTTTACAGAAAATATTTCACATTTAAATTGGTCCCTGTTCCATTGAAACTACATACTAAGATCCATAACACATACATTAGGGTTAATTTATTCAGCAGCCAATTAATCTACCAGCATGCTTTTAAAGCGTGGGAGGAAACCCACACAGACCCGGGTTTAACATACAAACTCCACACAGAGAAGGCCTAGTCCAGGAATCAAACCCGTCCTGCACTGCAGGTTCTATTTCTCAGTCATCTTTTTAAAGTTTGATAATTTCTGAAGGCTTTGGAACAGGCATTTCTTTACTATACTTTACTGACTTAGAGATGATGCCTAAAATGTTTGTTAGACAAAAGTTTAAGTTTGTACAATGATCTTTTATTTCCCTCCAAATCATATACCGAGAACCCTTTGACCAACCTGTGAAGAGTCTGACATAAGTGATAGAATAAACATGTCTCTTTCTTGGTTCCTGACCTTGCATTAGAAGTAAAGCTCATAGCACTCCTTCATTAGTGGAGTAAAATGATGTTAATGACATTTAAATGTTACCACACCACAGAGGTAGCGAAAAGATTTTAGGCCATTCCCATAATTTATAGGCATTGTGCCACTTGTCAGTGAAACACCCCCCCCACAGTTCCCTCAGAAGTTGAAAGTAACTGTACATCTGCTTGGCGCTAAAATCTGTGAATAAACAAGTGCACTGGCAGCCAAAATCTGTGGACCAACCTGTGTGCAGGGTGTCAAAATCTGTAGACCAACCCTTGCACAGACAGAATCACTTGACATAGCTGCAGGGATCGGGCAACAAAAGCCTCCCTAAATGCTTTGTAAATGGGTTATATATTTCAGTATTGGTTCTCAAATTGTGCATAGCTTAAAAACTATGGGTGATAGCAAGAATCAATGACCATTCTTGAAATTGTAGAAGCCACCCTGAGCAGAGGGAGTCCTATCGATCCCCGGATCCATGACTAGGTTAAAGTCACCCCCCATAATTATAGGGAAATTAGTTCTTTGGGCTAATAGCAAAGATAAGTAATCATAAAAGTGATGTGGTTGGTTGTTTGGGCCCTAGATATTTACCAAGGTGTATTTGGAGTTTCATTTTAGATATCCACTATCAGTATTCTCCCATTAGGATCTTTGTATGATCCAAGTATCTTGTATTGTAGATTGTTACCCAACAATATGGCTACTCCTCGTGTTTTATTTCGGTATTGTGCAGACAAACATTCTGCTACCCATGGGGCTCGCAATACATTATCCCTACCCTCCTGCCAATGTGTTTCCTGTAGGAACATTATATCAGGGCGTGCTTTTTTTAAATGTGATAATACTTTTTGCCTCTTGACCGAGTATTAAGGCCACCAACATTCCAGGAAACTATGTGAATATATGAGGGTACAGGTGGTGTTGTGACAGAGTTAATGCATTCAGGACGTGACATTATGACCTACCCCCTCGTGGGGACGACGATCCATCTCGAGCAATACTAAACTCCTTCCAGTCAGGCGAAAACCAAAGATCGCTTGGAAATCTACCGGCATCATCCGGGTCGCTACCTTAGAATAACAAGGCATATTGATATTCCCGAGTGAAATGTTAAGAAACAAAAAGCAGGCAAAACAATCTTTAACATGCAGTGTGAATTTTTTGGTTAACTTTAGAGAAAACAAAGAAAGAGAAGCTTCACCAGAGTCTGTGAAATCTTCTCTTGAATTTTCAAAATATCCTGGGCATAGACACCCAGCCTTTCTAGATACATTCCAACAATGAAATTGCATAGTGAAAATCATGAAAAAAGAGAACTTTTCATGTAATCTCAGCAAGGTACAGAATAGCCTAAAGTAAAAGTATATCAAACTATCTTGATAACATAGTGTTGTTTTAACCATATACAATCCTAAACCTGTGAATCTATTCATAAAGAGTAGTTGCTTAATTTTAATTATCATCATTTGGGGCCGCATGATTATTTAAGAAATGGTCCTTAGCTTTCTTTGGGTCCGTGAAGAATAATGTCTCCTCACCATCAGTAACTCTGAGGCGGGCAGGGTACATAAGGGCAAATTTTTTGTTTGAGTCTATCAAAAATTTACAGACTTCGGAGAATTCTCTCCGCTTGTTTGAGACGGATGCTGAGAAGTCCTGAAATATCAGGACTCTCTGGCCATTCACCTCCAACAATCTAATTTTACGATAAGCTTGGAGAAAAGATTCTTTAGTTCTATAATCCAAAAACCGTGCAATTACAGGCCTAGGTCTGTTTCTGTTATCCCCTCTATCTGGACCTATGCGATGTATTCTTTCAATTTGCGGAGTCCCCACTATGCCTGGGTCATTCAACTGTCGGGGTATTAGGACCGTAACAAACTCTACTAATTGTGGACCCTTTACCGTCTCCGGTATACCTATAAATCTTAAGTTGTTACGCCTGTTCCTATTCTCCAGATCCTCCAGCTTGTCCGTAAAAGTCTGAATCGTATTATTTTGAGCAGCTATTTGTTGTTGGAGGGTGTTTACTATATCCTCCACATCGCTAGTTCTCTGCTCAACTTCCGCAACCCGGGAAGTATTAGAATCAATTTTAGCTAAGGTTGTATCTAATCGGGTTTGCAGGTCCTCAAAACGTTTGTCGATAAGAGGCATAAGAATATTAGAAATTTCCTTAGCAGTTTCGGAAACACTAGGTGAGGGGGCTGTCTCAGACAATGGAACCCCTGAAGGATCTGGAGAAGGGGGCGAAGATGACGTGGATTTAGCAGGATTTGTTCTGTGTTTTCCCATTTTGGCGGGAGTGGAAGATCTGGAAGAGCCTGGTCTATCCAGAAATCTGTCCATGCCCTGTGGCACGACACTCAGGGAACAATTCACACAAAGTACCTCCCCCTGCCCTCTTTTTTTTTCCCTTTCTTCTTTTCTTTCCCCCTTTCTCTCCTCTTTTTCCCCCCCTCCCTCTCCTTCCCCTCCCTTCCTTTTCCCCTTTCTGCCCTTCCTTCTCCCTCCTCTCTCCTTCTTCCCTTTTCCCTCCCCCTTCTTTCTCTTCTCCCTCCCTTTTCCAAGTTTGTATATCAGTTCAATTCAGTTCAAATCCAATCAACACTATACAATAGTGTTGATAATGGCCACTACACCTCGCTCACGATGTAGTTAGGACATGAAAAACAAAAAAAAAACAAAAAAAAACAAACAAAAAAAAACAAACAAACAAACATGCGAGAGGGGTAACTTGTTCTATCTTGTGCTAATTTAGGAATAGAAAATATGATTAGGATTATCATATATAACCTGTTGACAGCCACACATTAGAATTAAAGAGCAGTCTGTTGGCTTCTATGGGACGGCAAGAAACAACTAAATATAAAATTCTGGCAATTCACAGTAACTACAACACTATACAATCTCTGTTAGTCAGGAGAACACCCGGTCCTATATCCGATTCGGCACTGTTCAAGAATTAGTATTTGACCTGTTTACACTGTTACAAAGCGTGAGATACGTAATTTATATCCACATTCACAAGTGTAAGTTAGGACCCTTGGCGGAATCCAAGTTCAACAGTAAGAGGACTTGTTCCTGTTTGTCACGGATATAAAGTACTCATAAGATTACAGGATCCCCTTGTCTAGATTAATGCAGGTCACCAGGAGAGATGATCCTCTCACAGGCTATTCAATCCAAGGTCAATTAAAGAACCCAAAGGTGTTGTAAATGTATTAGTTAAGAAGTATTATCCTGGAGACATATATTAGTAACCAACACAAGGTTATGAGAAGCTCCTATCTAGACAATGATGTCACAAGGATTGATTTTTTAAAGGTTAGGGTGTCTAGTATCGTAGCTGTCCTGAGCAGATCCTGAGCAAGTTGGTCAACAAGAACTAGTGCCCATTATAGAGTCTAATTATACAGGCAAGAAGGCATCCACCTTAAATGGCCGACTGGCAGGGAATGCAGTGCTTCAGTGTCAATAGCAAAGACCACAACATCAAGGGTGTAAAAATAAGTAGCCGCAAATGCAGTCCCAAACAGGTGCAATTTAACTGGCAGAATAACCAGCACCCCAGCTGTAATGTGAATGGATATTGACTTTACTAAGTCTAAGCGTGGGTAGGTTCTAAAATGGCGAACGCGCCTCTTCTTTCTCCCACCACCTTCCTCTTCACCAGCTGGCAGTAAATGAATAACACCTAGAATCTGCGGGTCCAGTGTAGATCAGAATACCACCACCAGCCTGGCCTCACTCAGAATCCCTCAAGGCACCGCTGTCCCGGTCTCACTGACGTCAGCCACCGCTCCACTGGGCCTCCTCTCCCCGCGCCTCCCGCGATGTCAGCAGGTAAACAGAAACATGGCCGCCCAACTCCCAGTACCTCCTCTTCTTGCCGCTGGGGGATACACGTGGCCACAATGATCGCCCGCCGCCTCTCCACAACCGCAGCTGCTCCCGCTGCCAGCGTCCTCCAAACTGCCGCCACGGGATTCAGGCCAATGCAAGCTGCCCTCAGGGAACACTAGTAGCCCTCCTCCGAGTCACCTCCCTCACCGATCCTCCGGACCTCTCCGCTTCTTCCCCAGGACAGCCAGGGCCACTATGCAGTCTCCCTCCAGCAGGCCTCCGATTACCGAGGCGGACTCCGGGGATGTAGCTGGCTCTCTGCACCCACGGGCTTCCAATAGTAAGGATTCCTTAAGTAATTAAGCACTGGGCACGAGGAGCCGAAATAAAATGTGGCCACCTAGGTGCACCGCCCACCGGAAGTCGACAATCACTTATTTGACTTTAATAGTGACATAAAATAGTATTATTGGAACATGCAAGTATACAGACATTTTGAAAAGTATAGCATTTTTATGTCATGTTTATTTACCAGTTGTTTTTTTCAACTATGTGGTATAAACTTAATAGTTCATATAAAAAAAATATCCAGCAACCCCTAATCTCCCACACTCCCTCCCCACATTAGCGAATACAGTTTCTCACTCCACTACGAAAGTAAAACAACCCCATCTGAAGATGCTGTTCTTATAAGAGTTCCAGCGGTCTCCCCATATTATCCCTTTTCTTTCCCCTAATAGATGTTATTAAGGGATGAAGTGGGAGGAACTGTATATATGGGGAGACTACTAGAATACCTATGCATGTAAATTTAAACAAAGCTAACAGCTGGATCCCAGAAGCTACAGCTCATCCGTATAGGCTAATTTTGCAGCTGAAATCTGCAGTTATCTGCCTAATTTCTTTGAAGTGGCGTAAAAAAAAACGCACTCCCACTTTTCGATAAGACTTTGTATGTGTCCAAAATGGAATACATGCCATGCATCTAAAACGATACATCGAAATCTTTTTGTAAGCTCTGGGCACCCTGGGCCTTATATTTTGGAACTTCTCTTACTACCTGTTATTGAAATCCTTGAGTGACTTTCTTTTCTTTTCCTTCTTTTCTTTTATTGATTATCTTTTCTTGTCTTTTTTTCTTTCTCTCTATCCTTATCTTGCTTATATTTGCATATTTAAAACTTTCCAGCCATCTGACATCAAATTTGAATTAGACTTGAATGCTATATTGTTCTTCATTTTTATTTCCATGTCTTAACGATACAGTATTTGCAGCATGCTTATTCAGGTGATGTCTGACTTATTGCATTTTATAATGGCTATTACCTGGACAAGAAATAAAATAAATAAATGAATATAAACAGCTATTAACTAATAAACCATTTTTTTTTAAATAAACATAACTTTTAAGTAATGTTTTATTTTGCTGTTTTTAGTAAATAAAGGCCTAAGCATGACGATGTAAACAAAAGTAAAAAAAAAATCACACAATTTTTTTTAATTTCTTTTAGCAATCTTGCTTATAGTAAAAGATTAAAATACCCAGTTCATTCCTGGGGTTCTGTCACAGAGCAGAACTTTGCAAAGTTAAAATAAAAACCCTTCTTTATTAGTGGTAAATGTATATGATTCTTTATTAAGGTGTATGGACAATAAGTGCAGTCATTGATGCACAAAATGCAAAATATGAATAGTATCATTTACATTGTATACACAATACACTATTTAAAATTGAAAAGAAGCAGAGTTGTTTTTCAGTTTGAATTTTCTATTAATGATAATCAGTAGTTGTGGCCACGTTGTCTATTTTGTAAACAAACGTATATCTCACTGTACTTCCTGTTTTCCTGTCCATGATCTGTACTCAATTGTCATCATTTCTTCTGAGAAGTTCTACTTTTATCATTTCAGTTCCTCTTAATCCTTTTGTTTTCATACCTGAATTTCTTCTTTCTTTTTATGGTGTGGTTAGTATAACAGCCTCATTGGGATATTCTTCAATGCTTTCACAAATGTTTTTTCTAGTTTTAAAGTATTGTGGTAATCTTCAGCTTCTGTAAAACTGCATCTGTTTATCTCATAAATGATACTACTAACTTAAGTGTAGCCCAGCAATAACCGCAATAACATGCAAAGGCCATATAAACTGTTCCAGGTTTTGAAGGGAGGAAGATTCCTGTAGGAATCTCTTTTTTCAGTACCACCTACTGTACTGCAGGACAGTACAATACACACCATGGGCTAGATTTACTAAAGCGGGATCAAAATCGTCCCTAAAAATGGATGGACATCGCTGTAGTTTGACAGGATTTTTTTTGTAAAATCGCCGTATTTACTATGGGGCGTGTTCTTCCCCAGCGATTTTTAAACTACAGCGATGTCTGTCGATTCATCTACAGTGAGTTTGTGTTAAACTCGCTGTAGATAGGTCCCCTTCTAAAAAAAAAAAAAAAAACACGGGCTCTTAAAATGGATTCCACTCATGCTATTAACCCTTAGCATGCTGCAGCATCTAGTACTAAAAGGCACAGCATGCCCTTGCATTGCAGGGCATGCTGTGCCTTATGCTGCCATAAGCGGCAGCATGCCAAGGATTAATGGCATGCCGCCACATACATTATGAATTATGAATATGAAATACATACTATGGCCCCCCCGTACATATTCAAAAACAAATCTTGGCCGGATACATATGAATAAATAATTACTGCCCCGATCCCCCTAATTATATAAATGCTTGCCCATACATAGAACGCTTTAAATGCTGCCCCAATCGCTATAAATAATTGACTAAATGCTGCCACATACATAGAACGCTTTAAATGCTGTCCCGATCCCTATAAATAATTAATTAAATGCTGCCACATACATAGAACGCTTGAAATGCTGCCCGAACGCTATAAATAATTAAATAAATGCTGGCCCATACATAGTTATATGTAAATGCTGCCCGATGCCTAGACATCATGAAATAAATGCTGCCCAATAAAAAGTATAGTGTTAAAGCTGGACCATAAATAATTAAATGATGCCCCTACGTTTTGTTATGTAGATTGTGTATATGCGGTCTTTAAGACAGCATATACGCAATCTACGTAACGAAACAATAAGTAGATTACGTAAAATAGTTACGACGCATGCGCAGTAGCTATTATTGGTAAATTAAGGACATATGTACAATATGTCCAGGGTTGTGAATCCGGCCCAATGTCCACAAAAACATATGTAAAAAATAATAAATATTGTTCATACAGTTACGTAGTTATTTCTTCGTCCAGGCGACAGGGGTGAGTTCGAACCAGGATCCTCTTGATGCTCTTGATTGGAGACTGGTTCTTCCTTGTACCTCCAGTAAATGACTCATGTCATTGCAGGGCCATATTTATAATCTCTGACCCTCCCCGCCAGGGAAGGGCAGAGATGGGGGGGCTGGGAGAGGCAATGTCCGTGTGGAGTTTCCTTAAGAATGAAACCGCACGGTTAGATAAGCTAGCTCTATGGGACTTGTAAGTGCCATAAGGTAACGAAAAACGGGGGGCGGGATGGGGGGGGGGGATCCCCTACC
>WWET01002899.1:0-22931 GCA_011038615.1 Limnodynastes dumerilii | reverse complement strand
TCCCTTATCTTATTTTTATTTTATTGCCATGTATACATAGCGGGATAGTACAGGTGGATTCAAGAATCAGTTATCTGGACTGTACAGATGAATTAAATATGCAAAAGAAACGGTTTCATTAAGGAAGGGTTTATTTTTTTATCCCTTATTTTTATTTTATTGCCATGTATACATAGCGGGATAGTACAGGTGGATTCAAGAATCAGTTATCTGGACTGTACAGATGAATTAAATATGCAAAAGAAACGGTTTCAAGTCCTTAAGGAAGGTACAAAACTGTAAGGGTGTGGATAAATAAAGAGAGGAAGCCTCAATAGTCTGTCTTACTGTGTGTTCATTTCTAGGTCCTAGCTGGTAGCTAGACCTAGTACATGTTAAGTACCTGTAACAGTTTTCCTAACAAATTTTTTATTTATTTTAAGATTAAGAGAAGAGAGAGAAAGTCAAGAGGGTAGAGGAAAGGAAAGGGGAAGAAGATACAATCTTTTGTAAAAGGGGGAAGAGGGAAGGGTAGGTGTAGTATAGGTCTCCATCACAGAATATTATTCACAGGGTTAGATATTATTGTGTTTGAGTCTGAGGAGTTAAATACCATCTCACCATGTGTACAGGGTCAGGAAGAGTTGCGTAATGATTGTAACTCGGGAGTCTCTTTAAATTGCATCCAGGCAAACCACATCAATGTGAATCGCTGGAATTGATCTTGAGCCGAGAGAGTGATGGAGTCCATTGCCTGATAAAAGTCTATTCTATGAATCCATTCCTTAATTGACGGGGGGCTAGTGGATTTCCAATGCACTGGAATAACGGCTATGGCCGCATTGCTTAAGTGTCTGATGAGGGAGTTTTTATAGGATGATATAGGTATGGAGGAGGGGTGATTAGCCAAAATTCTGGGCCTTCAGGGGTGTCATCACCAAAAAGGAGCTTTGTCGTTGCAATGATTCGGCTCCAGAAGGAAGAGAGCAGAGAACAAGCCCACCACATATGTAGGAAGGTGCCGCTGGCGGAGCCACTTCTCCAGCAGACAGAGGGAAAAATGGCCTGGAGTCTGGAGCGGACCAAAAACCAGCGTGAGAGTAGTTTATACCTTGGCTCAATTATGGAGGAACTGTATGAGGAAGAGTGTATATTTTGAAAGACCTTAGTCCAGGCTGAGTCCGAGAGAGGTGAGGGTAGTTCTCGGTTCCATGCAGAGGTGAACGTGGGTTCTAAAGTGCACTCTATGAGCAGCTTATAGAGCATGGAAATCACATGTTGAGGGGGAGATTCGCAGGTACAGAGGGACTCAAAACCGGTCATCGGACCCCGATAGCGGATAGAATTGGGGAAAGTCTGGATATAGTGCCTGATCTGGAGATAAGCCCAGTGCTCTCGAGGTGGGAGGTAATTTCTATATTTTTATGTTTTTTTCCCTAGTTTGGGTGTGGGGTATGATAAGGAGATGTCATTTAATGATGATGATGATGTGGGGTGTAATAAGGTAGAGATGTCATTTAACGATGATGAAGATGTGGGGTGTGATAAGATAGAGATGTCATTTTATGATGATGATGATGTGGGGTGTAATAAGGTAGAGATGTCATTTAGTGTTGATGGTGATGTGTGGTGTGGTAGATAAGGTAGGGATTTCATTTAATGATAATGATGATGTGGGGTGTGATAAGGTAGAGATATTTAATGATGATGATGTGGGGTGTGATAATGTAGAGATTACATTTAATGATGATGATGTGGGATGCGATAATGAAGAGATGCCATTTAATGATGATGATGATTTGGGGTGTGATAAGGTAGAGATGTCATTTAATGATGATGATGTGGGGTGTGATAAGGTAGAGATGACATTTAATGATGATGATGATGATGTGGGGTGTGATAAGGTAGAGATGACATTTAATGATGATGATGATGATGATGTGGGGTGTGATAAGGTAGAGATGACATTTAATGATGATGATGAGGGGTGTGATAAGGTAGAGATGACATTTAGTGATGATGATGATGTGGGGTGTGATAAGGTAGAGGTGTGATTTAATGATGATGATGATGTGGGGTGTGATAAGGTAGAGATGACATTTAATGATGATGATGATGTGGGGTGTGATAAGGTAGAGATGTCATTATATGATGACGATGATGTGGGGTGTGATAAGGTAGAGATGTCATTAAATGATGATGATGTGGGGTGTGATAAGGTAGAGATGTCACTTGATGATGAAGATGTGGGGTGTGATAAGGTAGAGATGACATTTAGTGATGATGATGATGTGGGGTGTGATAAGGTAGAGGTGTGATTTAATGATGATGATGATGTGGGGTGTAATAAGGTAGAGATGTCATTAAATGATAACAGTATAAAATAAAATAAAAATAAAAAGAAGAACCTCATCCTCCACTTTGCTTATTTATTTTTAAAAACAATAATGATGAATATGACAGTTGATTAATATAATGCAGTAATATAAAAGTCGTATGTATGTATATATATATATATATTATTAAATATATATATATATATATATATATATATATACAGCATATAGACTTTATATTTTGTAATAGGTTCTATATATGCGCCTTATAACAAGCAGTGTATCAATTTCAGAAAATAATACTTACTGGCACATTGTTCTTTCTGTATTTTATTTTATTTAGATTTTTTTCCTTTTTGAAATAACCCTTACAGAGGACAGCGAAGCAATAATCAGTCGAGACTGTAATCTCTGGGGGTTTGAATTTTCATCTACAGAGGATCTGTTACTAGATCTAGTTAGAGTTTAGCATATATGTGAACATTTCATTGTAACAATACATTTATTATGTTTCTTATGTTATCAGAATCTATGAGCATTGATGTAAGTGTAGAAGAAAAAAATCATATTTATACGAAGCAAAAAGTACTGGAAAAAATACATTCTATGTAGATAGAAGTAGTCTGATAGAAGTCATATAATACAGTGCGTAATGAAGTGTGCCTGTACATGCCTGGCATCTGAAGTTACAGAATTAGGGTAAGATTCACTGAGCTGTGGGATAGGAAATATGTAGATGTTGCCCATAGCAACCAATCAGGTTTTAGCTCTCACTTTGCTATTACATACTAGAAAATGTCAGCTAGAATCTGATTGTTTGCTATGAGCAACATCTCTACTTTTCCTATCCCGCAGATTAGTAAATCTGGCCCCTAGATGTTGTCACTTTTACCTGTCCCCTATGTCCTTACTGTCATAAGTAAGAATACTTTATCTCTGTTATGTGAATGTATACAAATATAAAGTGAAATTGACAGGTGTTCTTATATTGTAAATATTTTAGTTTAAAAAATAACACTTCATATGTTGCTATAAATTATTAAATTAAGATATATACAGACACATTTTTACAATTTGTAACAGCAGAAAAATGAAATAGTAAATGAAAAATATTTATAAATTACATTACTGTAAATAATAAGAAAATATCATTAATAAATTAAATTAAAAAGATTGATATGTGTATATATAATTATTATTCTTTCTTATTCTCATTACTCCCATCACTTATCATCTCCATGTCATTAGAGTGTAAGCAGGAAATCTACTTACTGATCTCTGGCATGGGAGCCTGTGTCTTCGCACTGTGTCTCTTTATGTCCTGTCTCTCTGCCTGTGAGTCTCAGCTCAGAGTTTAGTGGGGACAGTGTGTAAATGTAACTTAAGAAACAGAACAGGAACAATAATTTAATTCTCTTTTTTCAGATGAGTACCTTTGGAAAGAAGGAAGGAAGGGAGGGGAGAGGAAGTCAACAACCCTATGCTTTCCTGCAAAAAATAAGGAAACAGAAGATAGACATCTTTTTCTTCTTTAAAAAAAATTGGCAGAAGAGAATTTAGAAGGAATTCCAGTGACATTCCAGGGCTGGAGAAGACGCGCACAGAAAAGCTGCACTTTCCATTGTTTGCTGGGAATCCTCTAAACTAATATCATGTCATTTGTTTTCCAAAGCTGCCTCACCACACCTGGAGGACCTCAATATGATGCCCAGTGCTTATATACAAGTGTTATATAGTAAGCCCAAATCTGAAAATATAAATGATGCTTTTTCATGGCTGGCAAATTCCATTGTCAAAATATATATTTTGGTTGCTAGCTAATCATTGGTGATACAGGTCCAGATCCAGAGTTTGAAAAATTACCATGCACTCTTCTATTTAGCAGGTACAGTATCTTTTTTTTAATGGTCTGTGCCTGCTAAAAGGGCTCTTGTACCAGATACTGACCCAGCAGTTCCCTCCCCCCCTATACTTACCTTCCAGTCCTGCAGCATCTGATTACTATAGCAGAGCAGCAGGCAGGGGTGTATCTATGGGTCCAGTGCCCCTGGCTAACTAAGGCACTGGTGCCCCCCATTACCCATTTACTCCCATCATGTGCCTCCAGCACCTCACCCCAGTACTCTCATCATGTGCCTTGCAAGGGAAATGAAGTTCCGCGGTCACAGAGAAGCCTGTGACTGCGGGTATCCTAGCAACCAGCCAGTCCTCATTTTAAAAGCATCCAGCCATAGTCTGACTCTAGATCAGACATTATCTCTTAGCCACGGATGGCATCACCGGGCGGTGCCCCCGTTTGGCTGCGGGGAAGGGAGTCTTAGGGTCAGGCTGCGGGGAAGAGAGTCTTAGGGTCAGGCTGCGGGGAAGGGAGTCTTAGGGTCAGGGTAATTGAAGGGGAGGGTAAGGATTAGGATAGGGGATGGGGTTAAATAGATACTTACCATATCTTCATTCTCTGGATGATCAATTGCTTATCCTTGGCAAGGCAGATGCAATCAAATTCAGAGCTAGTTTGGAACTCGCTGGGGGAAAACGGCCCTTTCAAAAAAGGGCCAGTCTCACTGCCAATCCATACCCGTAATATATCTCCAGTTCTTAAACAGTGGTTAGTGGTTTAAGGCAGTTGAGGACAATGGGCCTGATCCAGACCTATGCCCGCTAGTGTATTTATGCTCGTCGTAGTCATAAAAACGCTGTTTTTCATGTTCTGCGCATGCGCGCGGCAGATGTTACAACCAAAAACTCTGAATGTACTTACGTGACTAAGATCAACAGCGTAACTATGAACGAAGGGGCGTGCCAGACATACGACACTCGTAATTACGCTTTGGAGGCGGGGTGAGGCATTTATATCGTACAGTGTGGTCTTGCTTAGGTGCGTAAGTACGTTCAGCCATTACGGCCGACAGCAGTTACACTGGTTAAACGGCAAAAATACGTACGACCGAGGGGAGTGCATAGTATTTACGGACGCGTGAATATGCTACGCACTGAAACGTATACTGAACGTGGGTCTGGATCTGGCCTAATGACAGTGAATGACAATAAATAAGTTGAAAGAAAGATTTACAAACAAACATTTGTTACTGATTGTTTTTTTTAACCTTGTTTCCCCTCACCTCAAAACCTGGCTTCATATCATCTCAAAACCTGGCTATTTACACATTTATAAACATTCAAGAACTCTTTAAAGGGATGGCATGAGTTAGTGCATCAGAATGATTTTGTCGTCATGAACATGGAGACTTGGGCAGTTTAGCAAAGTTTATTGCAAGAGTATGAAAGGTTCAGACAGTGCTAAAAACACTGAATACAAGAACACACAGAATAACAGTAGCAGAGAATGGTAAATTCAGGCGTTCAGGAGGAGGCAGCAATAAACTGGCAACACCGGATATAAATACTGGAGTTCATACAATGCAGGAACAGGTGCAATAATTCCTCAGGTAATAATGTCCCCATATAACCCTCTTTTCCTCCTGATAGCTGTTATTAGGGAGAGGAAAAGGGGACTATGCATGGGGTCATCGCCGGAATACATAGCAATATTGCCTGAGTAAAAAAAAAAAAATCAATTAGAAAAAATAAGTAAATATTTTAAACTCATCTGTCCAGACGACCCGTTGGGCTGCTGTCCGGTGCCAGCATGAATACATTGTGCATGTGCAGTGTTTCTCATGTCCTGCGCTTGTGCAGTGTTTCTCATGCCCTGCGCATGTGCAGTGTTTCTCATGTCCTGAGCTTGTGCAGTGTTTCTCATGTCCTGCGCTTGTGCAGTGTTTCTCATGTCCTGCGCTTGTGCAGTGTTTCTCATGTCCTGCGCTTGTGCAGTGTTTCTCATGTCCTGCGCTTGTGCAGTGTTTCTCATGTCCTGCGCTTGTGCAGTGTTTCTCATGTCGGGAGTTGAAAATTTGAAAGCCCCGAATGAGAGTTACTGCGCATGTGATGCATGAATGAGAAGTACTGCGAGGATCTGGCGGATCATCGTGGAACCTCGCAGGAGGGGTGAGTATTTGTAAATAATGTGAAGGAAGCTGCCAGGCTCGCTGAGAAGATAAACCAGCCTGATGCAGCTCTGCTCACAGGGAACGATGCAGGTAAGTAAATAGACCCCTATATTACCACCAATTTTGATTGGTCCCTATGATTGGTACATTACTCCTGTGTGGAGTCTTTAGAATGTACTATAACGCCCAGTGATGTTCAAGCTCTGACCATCTGATGTGCATGTATGTGCAAGATTTTCAGGGATTTTGTGGGTTGCTGAATATATGTGGCTCGCTGAAATGCATCTTGCAATCATAAATTATTATTTATTATATACTGATACAGAGGAAAGCTTCGATTTTTACATTAATTCTATAGTTAAAAGAGCTTTATCCACAAAACAAAAATGTAATACATCTATCTTTGAGGATTTTCTTTGTTTATTTATTATCTTTACTGAGCCAGACACAATGCGGTACATCGTTAAAATTATACTTTGTTATCTGCCAAAAGTATTCAAAACCACAAGGACAGTCACTGAAGGACAATTCAGGTAATGTATACTAAAGGGAAGGAAAAAGCACAATAAAAATAAAAGCTAAAGCATACAAATATTTATTTTTCCTGTTATGAAGGATATGAAACGTCAGTAAACAATGCAAAACTCCCCATCCAATCTTACTGCATGTACAGTATGGCAAATAAACAGAATTTCTCCAATTTTTATTTAATAACTCTTATTCCAACATGCTGAACACAAAGAATGCTTCAGTGAAATGCTGGCAAGCATGGACATATTTGCAATATATTTGATGGAAGTTAACAGGGATGATGTAATCATAGGTCACCACAGGCACTCATGTTATTTTGGTGTTTGAAGAAACACCACATTTTCCTTAAAATATGGTGCCCTAGCCCTTTATGATATATCTTAGCATATTAGTCTATTATTTATTTTAATTTGTATGCAGGGAAATTTTGTGGATATAATATGGGTGTTCTCAGGGCCAGATTAAGGATAACATAGGCCTGGGGTTGAAAATGATCAAGGGCCTATTGAAGTAGGAGTGACCACAACATATACTGTAGGTGTGGCCAGTGCTGTGCCTTCCATTACATTCTATGATTATTACTATATATGATATGACATTTTACCTGTAGGCATTAACACTACATCCCACAAGGCATGTCCGGACTTCATAACGGTCAACAGAAGATAAAAAGTGACCTCAGAGTATAGCATAACAAAGGGAGGCAGAAAGAGCCAGTGCTAGGTAGTTCAGCATCCCCTCTGCAAACTATGAATTTGTACCTTCCTGTTTTGTCCCCTTCTGACAGCCATACATTGCAGCATCCAGGGCCAGCGCAATGCACTCCGTAGGGGGATGCGGTGCATTCTGGTGCCACTCATCCCCCCACTTCTCAGAGTTGACATTTAACCAGATTTAACTGTGACAACTGTGAGAGCTGGTGTCGGTGCCCTATACAGCAGCACCAGCCTGTGCTGTAGGTAGATGCTAGATCCAAGTGGGCTAAAGGACCTCTGCTGATGTTACGCATGACCAGTCACCTGGGGAGGGGAGGTGTCCGTTTTCCTGTCTGTGCAGCACATGGCAGCTGCTGCTGTGTCAGAGTGATTTAATTTACAATCATATATCTGCATTGTCTCTCATGTAAAGTGATTTTTTTGTGGTGTGAGAGAGAGGTAGCCTGTCTTAAATGGTGCACAGTGTGTGCATATGTATATAACATGCTGGCAGAACCCACTAACCCAGGTAAGAACGGCAGGGGAGACGCACCCCTTTGCCTACCGTTTACTGCTGGTCATGCCAGCGCTGCAACAAAAATAAAAGTACTTAAAAAATAAAAAAAGATATACTTACCTAATATGGCGGCGCCGGAACCCAGCATCCTCTGCTCTCCTCACTCCTCCATGCTACCTTCTCACTGAATTTCAGGAGTGACTTCCAATGGGGAGTGCGCAGAGAGGAGCCTGAAGACTGAAAAACGGCCAAGTAAAAGGTAAGAAATGGGAGCACAAGCAGGAAGCATGAAGAGGGTACTATAAAGGCTAAATCCCACTTACCACCATCTAATACAGACTGTATGTTAGTCGCTGACATACAATACACACTGCACCTTAGTGACCACTGTTCAATTTTGCTAAAGACAAGAACAAACAGAAAAAGTAGGTCAGTTTAAAGATTGATGCAAATATAAAAATGTTATCAGAGTATGGTTGTAGAAGCTTTATTTTATATAATTTTTCTGGATCTTTTCTGTTATCTGCCCTCATTTGATATATTATCTGCCCATTATTATTAGTATTATTATTANNNTGTGTGTGTGTTATTCAGGAGATGCAGTAGTGTGTGTGTATTAAATGATGTCCTCAAAGAAGCACAGAAAATACCCTGTACACAGGAGTTCAATAATAGGGATCATGACCTGTTGCCTTTTATATTTTACTGCTAAGAGCAGATCAGGGGTTAATCTATGGTTTTTATGAAGTCTGGGGGCCAGGTCTCCTAGTTTCATGATCCCTATTATTGAACTACTGTGTACAGGGTATTTTCTGTGCTTCTTTGAGGACATCATTTAATACACACACACAACTGCATCTCCTGAATAACACACACACACACCTGCATCTCCTGAATAACACACACACACACCTGCATCTCCTGAATAACACACACACACCTGCATCTCCTGAATAACACACACACACACACCTGCATCTCCTGAATAACACACACACACATCTCCTGAATAACACACAAACACACCTGCATCTCCTGAATAACACACACACTACTGCATCTCCTGAATTACACACACACACATTACTGCATCTCCTGAATAACACACACACACACACACACACACACATACCTGCATCACACACACCTACCTTAATGACACAGATGGACCATCCCATGTGCAGCACTAGCAGGGAGTCAGAAATGGAAGTTAAAAAAAAGAAGGAAACTCTGGCCCCGCCCCCAAACTGGTCACATGGTCGCATTCCACAGGTCCTGCAGCTTGTTTTCACCTCAGCTGAAGCGTGGAGGCTGTGTCACACTGAATGGCTGCCATGCTCAGGCTGATCTGTACTGACAGCTTGTCCCTGCAGAACAGCCTATGCCTGGCAGCCATTACTTGCTGGGTCACTTACACATTACTAGCTGGGCGGCTTTTAATTTAATTAGCTGCTACTTTAGTTATTTCTAATGGGCTGGATTTACAATGCAGGCCTGGGGCTGTAGTCCCATCAGCCCCATTGTTAATCCGGCCCTGGGTGTTCTGACTGCAACTACTTGAACTTGCTTGGATCTACCTCCATCAGTTAGCTGCTGTGGACCTCTCTTTTATTAGCAAGCTTTGGTTTATCTACCCCTAATTTGTCCATATACTGACAGATCATTCTAAACAATTATATTTCACTGTGTTGACATGACATTCATCGTCGTTTAGCAGATATCTATGTCCAACATTGTAAAATACTTTTAATCTGGAAGATAAATTTGTCAGTGTGGGTACACACTGAGCCATTTTCAACAGAGTATCTTTCCAATTGCACGATCAAAAGACCGTTTCATCAGATATCTTACCAAGATGCTCAAAAATCTGTGTAGGAGCTCTTTGAACAGTACACACTGGTAAGATATCTGGGGCCAGATTTACTAAGGTCGAGTTTGTGAAAGTTGTTGGAGATTTCTTTTATATACTGGAGAGATTAGGCAAACTCACACCAAACTCGCCGGATATTATGGATTTTCAAATTCACTGTAGTTCATCTCGCTCTGGGGATTTTTTACATTCAGAAGATACAAATCACTGGATTTACTAAGGGGTGAATTTTAAACTCGCTGGATAATGAGCCAAAACTCGCCAACTCGAAAATAGAGGTGGTTGTGAGTGGAGAGTTTGATGAAATGGCAGGTAATTGCTTAGCAAATAATCACGATGCCTTTAAAAATGACCTCACAAGGGCTAGCAACTGATTGTGATTTTTAATTAATGTACAATAGCATTTTGTGGCAACCTGCTGCATATAGCTTTTATAAGATAACTATTTAAAAAAATCTAATAATAATGTGTTAAACATAAAAAAAATTTAAAAACAAACAAACAAGTAATGTAACATAAAAACACTACAATGTGTTAAAAGGATTACAATTAAATTTTGGACCACTAAAAAGTCCATATATAAACACTCAAATCAGGAAGTGACCTGCATTTATATAGTGTATATGATGTGAACTCTGGCTAATTTAAATTCTGGCGAGTTAATGCAAACACCTGCGAGTTAAGGCAAACACCAGCTAGTTAATGCAAACACCGGCGAGTTTTTTTGGAAATATTTTTCAGCAATTTAACTTTATTTTAATTCAAATCGCTGCAAAACTCCGACGAGTTTCACACAAACTTGCACAAACCCTTAGTAAATCTGGAGAGCTTAAAAAAAGGACTCTGCCGTTCAACTACAGTGATGTGTGGTGATTTTTACTGGCGAGTTAGCTTGCCCCTTAGTAATAGTAAAATAATAATTGTTGTGATGGATGAATACAGTCAACGCTGGTATATAAGAAAAATACAATTTAATACGTACACATAATAAAGAATAAAAAATATGAAAATATAAAAAATATTAAAATCTAAAAATACAAATAGGACCAAGTGACAGCTGTTGGAGGACGGCGTTAATATTCACAGAGATTATGCAGCAGTAAAATACATAACCAATTGACAGTTGTTACTAAATAAAATTATGTGAACGGACACACAGGTGGATAGTATCCTGGGGATAGTTGTAGTTCACCTGATCTAGTCCCAACACAGAAGTAGAAAGTGAGAAAGCGGGTGGCCAGTTCGGTACTCACTAGTAAACACAAAGAATTGGGCGGTAACCCTCCGTGAAGTAGATTGGATATATACTCCTGGTAAAAGTCCTCCGGGTACGCCATTTATAAGCGGTTGGTAATAAGGAGGTAAAATACAGGAAAATCCCAATAGGCAAAGGGTAAATGCGTTATTTTGTTCCACAATGTGTCGGCAAATAGATAGTCATATGTCTTATTCTTTATTATGTGTATGTATTAAATTGTATTTTTCTTATATACCAGTGTTGACTGTATTCATCCATCATGACAATTATTATTTTTTTTTTATTATTCATAATATAAATCCTCTGTGCTCTAAAATCTTTTTTCTTCCCTGGTGAAACAGCCTTTTTATTGTGTGAGTGGAAAGATTATCCGCTGAAAAGTCCCAGTGTGCTCACTGCTTAAAATTTTAAGTTCTCATATGGTCTATTGATATGTTGTCATGTAAATGTGTTTGTCAAAAAGTAGAGGATAGGAGTTGTCAGGGCAGGTAACACGTGGCAACTGTTGTACTGTACCACTTACATGGAAATTCTTTCACTGGTTTGTTAATATTGAAATAAATAAAATAAAAAAAATAA
This sequence comes from Limnodynastes dumerilii, assembly GCA_011038615.1. Taxonomy (NCBI): domain Eukaryota; kingdom Metazoa; phylum Chordata; class Amphibia; order Anura; family Limnodynastidae; genus Limnodynastes; species Limnodynastes dumerilii. The sequence goes on along the minus strand of WWET01002899.1, from coordinate 11,159 downwards.
AAGTCCTTAAAACCTTTACAGGGTTTATTTATACTTAAAATAGAATTCATTTTGTGTTATACATATACATGGACCCATGGACTATTCATATGGTATTTGCTTAGCTAGAGGGCTTTATTAAGCCCAATTAAACATATGGTCCAGATTTACTAATGGGCTATTTGAAAACATTTGGGTGAGTTTAACGGCGATTTTACAATCATTTAATTTACTAATCACCATAAAATGGCCCAAAATACAGCCTTTTCAAAATCAAAATGGCAAAAAATATATATTGCTTAGTAAAATCGCAGCACAATCGTCAGAAAAAAATCGGCATGCAAATGCGTTTGTTGTGAGTGTCGATTTGATGCGCGCTCCCTACTCCGTGCTTAATTACAGATTAAGTTGCATGGAGATCTGAATCAGATCCAATGTGCCTTGTTTCATTCAGTAATTTATAATGTGCCCTGTTTCATACAGTAATTCATAATGTGACCCGATCCAGAGATTACTAGAATGTGGCCTATCCTTAGATTACTAGAATGTGGCCGATTCATAGATTACTAGAGTGTTGCCTGATCTAACTTGTCTAATAATGTGTCCTGAAAAACTTTATAAATATGACAGTAGTGGTGTCCAAAATATACTGAATATTATAAAAGAAACCTTTATACTTACAGTTCTGCAATCTTCAATCTTGATTGCAGAGATAATCACTCACTCATTAATGGTCCCCTATTTTCACCCTCTGATGAACGGTTCCGTCAGAGGGTATAAAGAGGGGACCAATAATGGTTGCTATTTATAATCGCTGCTAACTCATCCCTTAGTAAATCCGGCCCCAGGATTGCAGACAGGAAGCATATATTTTGCAGCTCTTGTCATCTCAACACCACTTTGAAAAAGTAATCTGAACGAGGTGCCTCTGCTCCAAGCCTTTGACCGGGTATCTTCTTTTTCATCCAGCTTATCCCGGACTTGCTGTTTCCTATGAAGGTTGCAAAAGACTCTGTATTAGGTACGGAGACCGACAGTCTGATTCGTGTGGAGCTATTATTTGTGTTTTTACTTTTAGATTTGCGACAATATTGTTTTCTTAGTCCTAGCCCCAATTTTACTCCCAGCCCATGTGCCTGAGAGGCATTCTAGGTGGATTCACTGATTACTACAGATACTACAAACCTGGAACGGGATATTTACATAACTAGCATTTTAGCGTATACCATTATATCTTATTTATTGCATTATTTGAAATTTGTATCCTATACAGTTTTAACTAAGGTTAGCGCTCCTGATTTTTTACACTTTTTTTTGTGTTGATAATAGGCTTTTGAAGAGGGAGACATGGAATATATTATGAATTATATTATTATGAATTATTATCAAAGCTATTAAATCCAATCTGTATGCGGCTAGCTGAAGGATTGCAAATAGACCAACATGCCTAGGAGTCAATAAAATTAAAATGTTGGGAAAAAAAACCTATAGCCAGGGTGTAAAAATAGAACAGGCCCTGGGGTGTGAGGGACAGGGCTTATTGTGGTTTTTGTTTATCTGCTGTGGTTCTGTAATGCTTCTCAACTGGAGAAGGTGCAGGTAATAAAGGAGACAGCAGGGGATAGAGAGGATTGGGTGGCAGACTAGGGTGCACGCAGTCAAGGGTGAGACTCAGGCACAAAAACACAAAGAGGTGAACAGGTATACAAAATGGTGGAGGGGCTGAGGCCTATATACAAAGGGAGTGACATACAAAGGGAGTGACATACAGAGGTTGTGACAGAAGCACACATCCGGCTTTATTAAGAATCTTTAGCTTATCTATAACATGGGCTGACAAATGGCGCTTAGCAGATACTTTTATATTTGAACATTAGACCTGAATAATGTCCATTACAACACAAACATAGAAACAAAGAATTTGACAAAACATAATAAATACTTGTCCCATCCAATCTAGTCATTTTGTTTGTTTAAACCAAAGATGCTTTCAGGCACTATTTAACCTTCAGTTTCTTTAAGATTTAGGGTAAATGAAGAACTTTCCACAGCCAATTCTGAATTGTCTCTGCATTGGATTGCTCCTGCCCCACCTGTTCTTCTTGTGGATGTGCAATATCCTGTCTCTCCCCTAGGAGCAATTTTAGACTATTTTGTGCTTCAAGGACCTTATCTTGACCTGCTCCTAGGGGCTGCTGTTGGACACTTAATTAATTCATTAATTATCTTACACTTGCTCTACCTGCACAAATAGGACTTCCTTACACTGAATGTTTTCTGGTCATTAATAGTTGTTATCCTGAGTTCCTGGTGTTTTGAATAAGCTCCTGCCTGTTATCATCTTGTGCCTTGTATACCAGCTACCTTCTGTCTGTATGTATTTATGTTCCTTGAATCCTTGCTTTTGGTTGTTTCTTGTATTCTTGCATATGGCCTGCTCTGTTGTCTGGACTTGTATTTTTGTATCCAGTTTATCTCTGTACCCTAGTATCTAGTGTTTACAGTTACTCCTGCTTTGTGTTTAGTGCTCCCTCTGATTCCTGTTCATATATGTAGCCTGTAGTGTTTTAGCCTGTGTTTTATCTAGTCGTGTTACCTATGTTATTGTATTCCTATTGTTGCTCCTAGTTCACTATTCACCTGTTGTCTGTATTACCTTGTGTACACTAATAAACACTGTTGATCATATCACTCTTGTCTGTTTTTAGGGATTAACTACTCCTGGGGCTGTGACCTGCTAGGTGTCCTGTTGCACAAGCCTATCCCCACCATCAGGGGCCCTAGTGAAGACAAGGCCCCAGTTAGACTCCACGCCCTGGGAGCAGCGATGCTCCCACAGCCTAACCCTAAGACTCCCCTTCCTGCAGCCTGACCCTAAGACTCCCCTTGTACACTCACCTGTCCGGTCCAGTGCTTCGAATCTGCGGCGATTAAATTAGAAATAATGAATGGGTAAGTATGCAGAAAAATGAATTCGGAATACTTATTTTCATCATACTTACCTATTCATTAGTAAAACTTTCTAAATAGTAATATTTTCGACATAAAGACATCTGAAAATTAGCTTTTGGCTCTCTGTATTTCAAAAATAAATTTTCTTTGCGGAGAGCACATCCCATCGGTTATTAGCACATGATTTAGGTCAACCATTTTCAAGCAACTGGGTTTTTTTTTTGTTTTTACAAAATGGCAGTCCAATGGAAAATGCTTAATATTCCCATTTAAACATTTGTTCACCATTTTCATTCTATAAACAGGCTGAATTCAAAAAGTGTTGCAGCTGTGACCTCTTGTGGTCATTTTGTATATAACCATTATAGTGTAATATTTTAGATATTGGGTCTCTAGTATATACTATGGTATACATATAATTCATAGACACAATGACTTTGGTCACCAGGGCCCGCAACCTGCTGGATGCCTGCTGCACGCACCTATGCCCACCATCAGGGGCTCTAGTTAGGCCTTAGTTAGGCTCTGCACCTTGGTGGGTGGTTTCCCTAGGTAACAGAACATAGTCTAACACAGAACAGTTTAAAAGTGTCTGGGATAAATATAAGGGTATCCTAAATCTTAAACTAAATTGTGGGTAAAAAAAAAAGAGATCTAGTTTTAAATAAACAACTGGGCAGACTGGATGGGCCATGTGACTATTATCTGCCGTCACTTTCTATATTTCTGTCTTATAACTGTGCACCATTTGAATACTTTTCCTACACAGTGATCTGCATGCAGGGACACTGTGGTGTATGGAGCCAGTGTGTCTCATTGCCTAGCAACCAAAGCACATCCACCTGGAGTTGGGAGGCTTGTATTTAGCCCCACCATGGCTTGGGAACAGTATGGTAATGCTTCTCAGCGTGTCACTGCCTTGGAATAGAGGTCATCAGTTCTGAGAGTTCTGAAGAGCCTCAGCATTCTCCTGTAATATGGCACACATGTAGAAAGGTTTACTACTTTACTACGTTATAGTTTATGTTATCCATAACTACACAGACTATGAAGAGGATAACTTTCAGGCACAGAGTGATACAAGAGGCTTAATTGCAACCCCATCTGGGGATACTTTCCCAAGTCATTCATACAATGCATTACACACAATTGGGCCAAATCCAGAGGTACGTCCATATTTACGCTAGCCTGAGACATAAACACGCTATTTTGTAGGTACAACGCATACACATGGCAGATGTTACGGCACATAACTGTGAACGTATGTACCATCCTAGTATTAAGAGCGTAACTAAGAACGAAGGGGCGTGCCAGCCGTATGACAAGAGTAATTACGCTTTGGATGTGGGGAGGGGGCATTTAAATCATACAGTATGGGCTTGCTTAGGGGCTTAAGTACATGCAGCTATTATGGCTAACAGGAGATATGCTTTGAAAAGTTAAGGTAGGGTTTGGAAAGCGTAAAACGACAAAAGTACATACGAGGGAGTGCATAGTAATTACAATAGCGTAAATTCGCTACGCGTTGAAACGTAAAGGGAACGTAGCTCTGGATCTGGGCCAATATCCTATAAACTACTTTCCATAATGACCAATAATATAGCCCAGACGCTCTCATTTTTAAACTTGTAACTCTATTTCTTGATGTATTCTGTAGATAGAAATATGTTCCTCTTCACAAAAAACTCCACCTTGAACATCTAAAAACACTTTTATCTGGGTCAAATTTTAATATTGGCTAGACCATCGATAGCCAGAGGATTGTAGCTACCCCGTTTATCTAAGATATTATGAGGCTACCCTGTATAGCTAACAGTGGGTAGAATTGGAGGATGAACTTATTGGACAAAGCTCAATTACTTCTCCATAGCTTTCATCTCCATTGTGCCCTGCCTGTTCATAGACTGTACCAATGATCAGACTAACTTTGGATTTTCGGGATCGGACCACTCCAATGTGGCCTAGCCAACTAAAAGAAAATGGCCAAGACTTAGGGCCTGATCCAGAGCTACGATGTTACACTGAGCGCTGTAGCGCTCAGCGTAACATCGCTGCTTTGGCCCGACACTCCCCCTTGTAGGAGCGTATTAACTCTCCCTTACGCCGGCTGAAGGCTACCTTAACTTCAGCCTGCGTAAGGAAGGGGCCATACGCTCGCACAGGAGCGTATGGCCGCTTAGCACGCCCCCCCACCCTCATTTACTTACCTTCGACCGAGGGCAGTGCATAGTAATTACGCTATTGTATGTACACTACGCGCTGTTACGTAACTAGCCCGTAGGTCTGAAACTACCCTATTGTTCTTATTATAGGAATCAATGTCCCATGATTACTCTCTCCTCCCCTGCTCTGCCTGATAAACAAAAGGATAAGCTTATCTCCATATCTGCTGTGCAGCCAAGCTTCAAGTAGCTTGTCATTGGAAAAATTCTATTCCCCCTGATATGTTTCTACCATGGAGTATATTACTAGCCTTCAAAATAATACAGGCCACAAATTGCTGCAAAGAGTCTGATTACAAAATGAAAATGATAAAAAAAAATTGTGTGGGGGGGGGGTGTGTTGACTGTGCATGGGAGAAGACGCAGGTCTGAGGAGTTCCGGACCCAATTCCACATAAAATCCTGAATTTGGATCCAAAAGAGCTTTATTGGGTACCATAAGTGCGAGACGGTGCCCCAACAACTTTCTTTGATGAATGTTACCCTCGCATCCTGACTTAGTGGACCCGCACAGCGCAATTGGAGAAACGCGGCCTTCTAGTGGGGTGTGCAGTAGTGGCCGCTTCCCATACTAAACTACCCAGCTTACCACCTGTTTGATTGCTGCCGGCACCGACTGGATTCGGCAGCCGGGACTCGGCAGCTGACGGTGAGACAGGAGGACAGGAGTGTGGAGCGGGTCGGCGATGACTGCGGGATCTCCGGAGCTTGGCACACGTGGCGGCTTCTGTTTTCGTGAGCTCTGACACTCAGGACTCTTGCGGTGGGTAAGCGCTAACACCATCACCGGGAAAAGAGTGTAGTCCCAAGTAGCCTACCTGATCTGGTGGTGCTGGGGTGAGTGGAAGACTGGTGCGGGCGGGATTTCATCCCCGTTCCCGGTCCCCCTGCCGCCATATTACTGGAAGGCGCGAAAATTACTCTGAGCCCGGCGCCATCTTGGAGGACATAGTGTCTGTCCTGTACTGCCGAGGCTCGTTAGTTTGTCTGTCTGAGCTTTCACATACAGAGGGCATTACCAAGGTTGATAACCCTAATACTTTGGAATCCTGCTTTGGTATTATCCATTCATCACTTCCAAACTATTTTTCTTTTGCCTGCTTTCTAATTAAAAAAAACAAAACACAAAAAAACAAAAAAAAAAACCCCACAAAAAATACTACATTATAACGGTATATATTGCCTACATACGTATAATCACTTGCAGAAATTCACTTGTACTTCACATTTTTTTGTGCTTATCTATTTTTTCCAGTGCTAACCTCAATCTTTATTGATGAATATTTCAATACCTATATTGCCATCTAGTGGATTAATCATAAATTACAACTAAGCAGGCTTTACATCTTCCACCACTGGAGAACTGCTGCAATTAAGCTGTGTACAGTCCTTATTTACAAGCTGTCACGCGCTATAAACATGTGATCTCCATTTCCCTTGGTGCTCTGATGGACCCTTATTTATACTTGGCTGGACTAGGTGACGTGTGTCTAAATTCCTTCATCTCTACAATATTTTCACACAAAAGCAACAGTAATTTAATATCCTGCTTTGCTAGAATCTAAAATGGATGAACTCTGCCGCTCTCAATGCCAACTTGATAAAGAGGTGCAACTCCTGAGAACGGAAATTGAATCTTTGAAAGAGAAACAGGAGGATCTCGAAAACAGATCTCGCCGTAACAATATACGGTTGGGTAATATTCCAGAATCTGTTAAACATACGGATCTTCCAAAATATCTACGTGACTTTTTTCAACAAATACTCCGTGAGACCACAGAATATGACCTTCTCTTGGACCGGGCGCACAGAGCGCTTAGAGCGCGTCCGTCTAAAGATCAAAAACCCAGAGAAGTTATTGTCCATTTCCACTATTTCAACACTAAAGATAAGATTCTTTCGCTTACTAGAAATATGGATACCATCTCTTTTAATGGCACCAGCTTGCAAATATTTCAAGATTTGGCCCCTTCCACCTTGCAGAAGCGCAGGGAATTGCAACCGATTACCATAATTCTACGTCTACATCACTATAAATATAAATGGGGCTTTTCGTTCCAACTTCAAGTGTCTACAGAAGACGCAACGCACACCATCAAATCCTTGGATCAGGGACAATCGTTGCTGGAACATCTCCAAATACTGCCAGAACCGTCAAAACCTTCCAAACCTCCTTCAGCAGAATGGTCTGACTGTGGTTAGTCGGAATCGGCCTATCCCCCCGCATAACTGAGACTCTCGGCTTATTCCTTTGAGAACTTATTGATTCTATAGTCTACTTCCTTTCTCTGGGAAACAGGACTTCGTTTACTTACTACTGTATTACTTGATAAGTATATGCGACTATATTTGTTATTTTTCTTGCTAATATTAGACCTGTCTATATTGCGTACACTTATTTAGATAGACAGATCTGAATATTTAATGCATGATAGAGGCCTAGGTGAGATAGTATCAGCTAACATCATAGATATATTCCATTTTCTCATCTTATATCATATTATTTGCTTAAGTATTTATAATGGAAAATTGCTAGTTTTGCTCTACAAATGTTTCGGTAAAGTCTTCGTTATCAGTTGGGCCGATTTATGTTTCCCTGTTGGGAGCCCTTGGTACTAGCTAGAATAGCTCTGCAGTATATATGAAGTTCTTTTGATTGCAGGACCTTTTTCACTCTTTTACTTCTTATAGGTTTCCTCACTGCAATGGGAAATTACTCCACATTTGTGGCCGATGTTAACATTTAAGATTCCTAAGTAGTTTTATTTGAATGTTTTTTGATAAACTATGTGGGGCTTTCTTTCTACGGGTGGGAGGTATCTGTTCTCTCAAGACTGTTTTCTCTTTTGTCTGTTGAGCGCTACCTGCCTTCCACGGTTCCCTCCTCCACATACGGTATAGTTGGTTCGATATTTTTTAAACTATTTCACAACCACAACAAAACGGAAAAAGGAAAAAAAATGACACACACCATTGTCGCACGTCATACTTGGTTCATTTGTTTACTAGATAATGTATAATGGGGTTCCTAGCGGAGCACCGACCGTTGTCACTTCCTACATGGTACTCCACCCCCCATTCACCGTTAGTCCATACATATACGCTTCTCTCCCTATTTTAGGGAAATATGTAACACTCTTACTTCTCTTTCAGGGTTTGAGCCCACTTGGGCCTATTCTTTTTCTATTTCTTTTTTTTTGTTGTGGCTACTCTTTTCTCTTCCCTCTTCCTTCCGGGTTGACCCTCAGGTCTGCTAAAATTTACCGCATTTTATTCGCTCTTCACCATTATCTTTTTCATCCTCAGCTTTTCAAGTCGACAGATCTGCAATGGCAGCACTGAAAATTATCTTCATTAATGTTAATGGTCTAAACTCACCTATTAAGCGTGCTCTGGCCTTGGCGGCACTCAAACGCTCAGAAGCAGATAACTTTTTACTTCAGGAAACCCATTTAACAGGTACTCATTCTAATTTAAAAAGTAAATATTTCCCCCTTACCTTTTTTGCATCTGCAGACACCAGGCGTCGTGGGGTTGCAATCCTTCTAGGCAATACTTTCCCTTTTAAATTATCTTCTTCCTGGGCAGACCCAGAGGGCCGGTTTTTATTGGTTACAGGATCTATTTGAGCTGAGACGGTCACCCTCGTATCTCTTTATGCCCCTAGTCAATCCCAAACTCAATTCTTTCTTTCCTTTTTCCGCATTCTAGACAGACAGGCGCAGGGACATATTATCCTTGGAGGGGATTTTAATCTAGTTATTAATACAACCTTAGATAGAACCCAGTCTGGTCGGAGTGCTCCAATGCCATCTTTCTCTAAAACTTTCAAGGACTTTTATAGCAAACTATATAATTTACAAGAATCTGAACCCTCACCGGTTTCACTAGCCAATGATTTACATACTTATATTGACTCTTTACATCTCCCTTCTTTATCACCTACTCAGCAAGTTGCTCTTAATAGGGAAATTACGGTAGAAGAAATATTAGGTGCCATTAAATCCTTGAGAGCTTTTTCAGCCCCAGGCCTGGACGGCTTCACCACTAATTATTATAAAAAATACGCTTCCACCATAGCCCCTTCCTTGGTAGGTCACTTCAATGCGGTTTTGAATGGTTCCCGATTTGCCCGAGAATCCACACTGGCAAATATCATTGTCCTCCCAAAGGAAGGAAAGGACCCCTCATTATGTAGTAATTATAGGCCAATATCTTTGCTAAATGTGGACTTGAGACTTTTTGCTAAGGTTTTGGCTTTGCGTTTAACCCCCCTTCTCCCGCATTTTATTCATCCTGACCAGACTGGGTTCATACTGGGGCGGCAAGCACTGGATAACACCAGATGTGCTGTGGACCTGATCCACTCTATTCAAGACCATAAATCCCCTGCATTACTTATGGCTTTAGACGCTGAAAAGGCCTTCGACCGTGTTTCCTGGTCATTTTTAAATGGTATTTTCAGGTCAATGGGATTTTCGGGTCGATTCTTACAGGGAGTGCTAGCATTGTATGATTCCCCTTCAGCCACAGTAATGGTAAATGGAATATCCTCTACCCTTTTGCAATTACAAATGGAACTAGGCAGGGCTGTCCATTGTCCCCACTAAGCTTCGCGCTTATAATTGAGCCCCTAGCCATACGGATCCGAGCTATACGAATTCGATCTAACCCGAATATTCAGGGAGTATTGGTGGGTCATTCGATCTATAAAATTGCTCTATACGCGGATGACGTATTATTATCATTACATGACCCCCCTTCCTCCCTTCCAGCGGTATTGGCGGAGATCGATGAGTATGGCAAATACTCCGGATACAAAATTAACCCACAAAAAACTGAAATCTTAGATTTTTATCTATCCCCTGCGATGCGCCAAAATCTTGAGCGGTTCTTCCCTTTTGTGTGGGATTGGAAGAAAATTAAATATCTCGGGATCTATTTAACTAAACACTATAATCAACTGTACCAGACCAATTACCCACCAATTCTTACCCAAATAAAAAAAGATCTGGAGCGATGGGATCCGCTACTTATATCATGGATGGGTCGTATTGTGTCCATAAAAATGAATATCCTACCCAGATTGTTATACGTTTTTCAGGCCCTTCCGGTCCGAGTCCCTGTACAGATTTTGAAATCACTGCATTTTCATATCACTAGATTTGTATGGTGGGGCAAACGTCCGCGGGTTCGCCTGAAAGTTATGCACAGAACAACAAGAGGAGGAGGCCTGGGTCTACCAGATTTACGTCGTTACTACATAGCAGCTCATGTTGAACAATGTATATTATGGGGTTCATCAGTCACTAGTCGGGTATGGCCATCCTTTGAAGCACACTATATTGGGGTGACCTCTATGGCCTCAGTGTTCTGGTTACCCAAATCGGCACGTCCTCTAGGGATTTCCCGTCACCCAATTATTAATCATTATATGACCCTTTGGGACAGCGTACGCTATCGATATCAGCTTTCTATCCTGCCTAGTCCTATTATACCTTTGTATAACAACCCCAACTTTCTACCTGGATGCAACCCTGCGGCGTTTGGGCCATGGATAGCAAAAGGTATATATTATTTAAATGACTTAATTAAGGGTCCTATATTTCCTATCTTTCTCTGAGATTAGAGAGGCTATCATGGTCCCCAACCAATGTTTTTATCAATATTTAAAATTTAGACACTTTTACGCGTCGATTAAACCGGTGATGGAAGGCCGAAAACTTTCACAATTTGAAATCCTATGTAGAAAACGATCCACATTTAAGGGCCTCATTTCTGAATTATATTCAATGTTAATCCCGAACGCGACAGAAATACAGGATGTACATGAGTCTGCTTGGGACAGAGACTTTGGGAGTTCTTTGGATTCGGAAGAATGGGAGGAGATAAGAGGGGCAATTGCTTCTACCTCTATTTGTACCCGAATAAAAGAAAATAGATACAAGTTACTACTCAGATGGCACCTGGTCTCTGCCCGGTTGGCTAAGTTTTCTTTTCCAGTCT
>WWET01002898.1:166216-197628 GCA_011038615.1 Limnodynastes dumerilii | reverse complement strand
TCAGTGTGACAGGGCTCAGTGTGACAGGGCTCAGTGTGACAGGGCTAGTGCAGTATGAGCTACGCTACTGCTCTTTCTGTGCATTCTCCGAGCAGATTTTCTTTTAAGTTATAGAGAGTGAGAGTCCCGCGCCCCTCCACCTCCCCCTTCCCAGTCACTGAACCATGATGCAGTGGCCCTGTGCTCAGTGTGACAGGGCTCAGTGTGACAGGGCTCAGTGTGACAGGGCTAGTGCAGTATGGACAGAGCTACTGCTCTTTCTGTGCATTCTCCGAGCAGATTTTCTTTTAAGTTATAGAGAGTGAGAGTCCCGCGCCCCTCCACCTCCCCCTTCCCAGTCACTGAACCATGATGCAGACACGTGGCCCTGTGCCTGCATCACATCATTCATCAGAGTACAGCCCGTGCGCCACTGAGGATCTGACACCAAGTGGTAAGAGAAGTGTTTTTATTTTTACAGGAGGGTGGGTTTGTATCTACAGTATATATGTGTGTGTATACAGTGTGTGTGAGTGTGTGTGTGTGTGTGTATGTGTGTGTGTATATACAGTATATAAGTGTGTGCATGTGTGTATATGTGTGTGTATATACAGTATATATGTGTGTGTATACAGTGTGTGTGTGTGTGTGTGTGTGTATACAGTATATGTGTGTATGTGTGTGTATCTACAGTATGTGTGTGTGTATATATACACAGTATATATGTGTGTGTGTATATAGACAGTATATGTGTGTGTGTGTGTGTGTGTATATAGACAGTATATGTGTGTGTGCGTGTGTGTGTATATACAGTATGTGTGTGTGTATATACAGTATATATTATATATGTGTGTGTGTATATACAGTATATATTATATATATGTGTGTGTGAGTGTGTGTATAAATTGGTGTCACTGGTATCATTTGCTGTAGTGCGGACCTTCCTGCTTTGTGTATTGTACTATGGACCTATACAATATATGTGTGTGAGTGTGTGTATAAATTGTTGGAACTTACTTGGTGTCACTGGTATCATTTGCTGTAGTGCGGACCTTCCTGCTTTGTGTATTGTACTATGGACCTCCATTCAACGGCGCTGTGTTGCCATAGAGGCCAATACAGGGCCGCCAGGATGATGAACCTGGCGACTCTGTACTAGCTTCTGTGGCCCCGTGCGGGACCTTCGCTACCAAAATGCAAGCCTGGCGGCCAGTGGCGCCAGGCTTGCACAAAAAAAAAAAAGTTAAACATTTTTTTTAATTATTTAAAAGTGCGGGGCTATAGGCGGCTACCTATACGGCCTATGCCGTGGGTCGCCTATGATGATGCTTACATGGATACTATACTCTAGTAACTATAATGGCAAATTGTTAAACAGGTAGGCGCAAATTTTAAGTTTGCAGGGAGGCGCCGAACACCCTAGCACCGGCCCTGGCACCATGATTTCCAATTTGCAACCAATGTCTCCACTCCTCAAAGATTAGTTTGATTGCAAACAGTTCTCTTTCCTCGCCTCCCAATTCTTCTAAGATGAAAAATTTTTCTATGAGAAATGGGTAATGGGTACAGGGGTGAAGTTCCTCATCCTTGGGATCCTGTTGTCACAGCACAGCTCAAGATTCTCGCGTAAGTAGTCTTCCATGGCAAGATAACGAAAATAATCTTCCTTGGGCAACTTGGCCGCCCCGGAATTTACTTGAAGGTGCATTTGTACCCAGCAGCCAGAACACCACTAGAAAAAGGGCTTGTAACAGAACGTGCCTACCTGTATCTCTGGGGGCGCTTCCACATGGTAACCTGCATGCCGTCACTCTGCTCGTGACACCGTTCCTCAGAGACAGCCGCAGGATCCACATTTGCCTGCATGAGAGGAGAATCGTGGTGCTGAACCTGGAGGTGAGTAAAGTGTTTACATGATGGTATGTAACACAATAAAAAAAAATGGCATTGACATTTTCATTTTGTTGCTGCAAAAAGATTGAAATTATTTCTATTTTTGTGCTTCAAGAACATTGACTGTCCTGTCCATATCCCTGTGAAAATCATTTAATGGCTACTTGAATGAATCACAAAGGTGGATGCACAATATGACAAGATATTGCACTTATGAACTTTGGTCTCAGTAACAAATATAATCATAACATTTTTGAGAACTTTTTTGCACTATAAATTCCTGTTTCTAAATGTAAAAGTTTGTAATAACTTGACCATAAATCTTTACATGAGACTGAAAAAGCATAATTACCATGCATCGAGAAACAATAACATGACCAAAATGAATGCAGTAGCAAGACCTATAAAAAATTTTTTTTTTGTCATTAATAATTTTTATTGAAAGTTTTGCAAGGGGTAGGGATACAGGAAAGAAAAAGGGGATGGGGAGGGGGGGAGCATAACCGACAAAGTATACATAGTATAGGAACATGTAACGATAATACAATGAACTGTGTACATTTCAAACAATTACATCAGACAGAGTGTGTAGCAGCATCCATATAATATAAATATTCTGGTGCCCTAAAGCACAGTTGCAAATTATTCATTGAGGCTAAATGGTAGAGGGTCAGTTGGATAAGCGGCAGGGTTCGCCCATAGTTCCTCCCCTATACTTTCGTAATCTCACCAGACAGCCCACTTAACTATAGGAGAGGACGTATTCATAGAGTATAGAACAGCCTCTGTTTCCATTATGAAACTATGATGGACTTTGGCACAAATTTTTGCTAAAGTAGGTGGATTGGCAACCTTCCAGTGCTGGGCTATTGCCACACGAGCAGCAATTAATATTTGGCCAAGCACATATCTACTGTCCTTTGGGACGGATGGGGGGAAAAACTGGAGTAAAGCAAGCACGGGAGAGGGTGCGACATCTAATTTCAGCACCTTATTGATTAAATGAAATATAGTTTTCCACAGCTGCTGAAGTACGGGGCACTCCCAAAATATGTGTAGTATAGTATCGATGTGGCCACAGCCTCTCCAGCAAAACTTAGATTGCGTGGGCCAAATCCTGTGTAGCCTATCTGGAGTTAAATACATACGCTGCAATAGTTTTACATGCATTTTTGCGTGGTTGACACAGCGAGACATCTTATGGGAGGTTTTATGTATTGTCTCCCACTCTGTTTCCGAAAGGGAAGTACCAAGATCCAACTCCCACAAAGTGTGGGACTTAGATTTTACAAACCTAGGTGGGGAGATGAGCTGTCGATACCAAAAAGATACCCCCTTTTTCCCTCCCCCGTGTTTGAGTTTTGCCAGCAGGGGATCTGGAGGTGGTTGTAGCACTCCTTTGGTTTTAATTAGGGAGGCAATCCAGTGCTTAAGTTGCAGATACTGAAAGTAGTCTAACTGAGGTAGAGTATATTGATCACAAAGGGATGGGAAGGAAGTCAAGGAGCTGCCCACCATGATGTCATTTAGGGACCCAATACTGTGCCTAATCCATTTAACCGCCTGCCAGTCTGGAATCAGTTTGGCAATAGCGCGCAGAGATAGGTTGTTGGTAGGAAGTAACATCTCTGATGTTAAAAAACGCATGTTATCCCATGTGTTTGGCATATGCATGCAGTCTCTCCACTCGGCCCACGGTGATGACGTCAGAGATCAGCTGGTCGGTCCTGGGACTACGCGTTTCAGGCTGCACTCTGAGTGCAAAACACCCGGGTATACCATTTTGTGGCAATATCGTCTTCTCTTCTGTTCTACTGCTTCCTGGTATGACGTTTTGTTTTATGTGAAAATGTGGAATGTAATTTAATAAAAGTGTTTTTCTTTTATTCCTATGTCCGTGATTTATGGAATGGATATGGTCCTCTGAGGAATCTACTACAACACCACCATTGATACCTATTTAGACTTTATTTATTCATTTATATATCCCAGGTTTTCTGGGATCCACAGGCTTCAGGGGTTCTCAGTATTGATATATTCACCTACTTGATATATTTACTTACCTGCTGAGAGTCTGACACTCCCCCCACCGTTGTGAAATACCCAGCGCCGCATATCTACCAATATATATCTTTGTTTGTTTTCTCTGAGGTGCTATTGAGACACCTCTTATTGTTAAATTGTGGCTTTTGCAGGGTATTAGTGCGCTTGAAACCCCAACGTCTTTTCCCTTGTTCAATTTGGATGATCTCTTTTTCCAAATATAAGAAAACATAAGGGACTGAAATTTGGACATGAAAATCTGAGGCCAGATATAGGGTTTTGTACAGAAGAGGTACATAAGTTTCGGGAGAAGCATCATTTTGAAGGCTGCGATTCGCCCGAACCATGAAATCTCAAAGTTAATCCAAAGTTTCGCCACAGTGTTCAGGTGTAGTAAAACGGTACGTTAAGTGACATTAAAGGCAAAAATGTTAGAGGTACAGGAGGGAATTTGGATGCCCAGGTAGGTAATTTGCGTCATTTGCCAGTTAAATGCAAACTTATGTCGGAGTTTAGTCAGCAAAGGGGCAGGGATATTTAAAGGTAAAGCGTCTGACTTGGTCGTTTTTAGTTTGTAATAGGATGCTTCCGAGTACCTCCAGAGGAGGGCCTGTAGCTCAGGAAGAGACTCCAGTATGTGAGACGTGAATAAAAGAATATCGTCAGCAAAAATACATAATTTATGGTCCAGCTTCCCACACCTAACCCCCGGGAACTTGGGAGAGGCACGTATTAAAGAGGCTAGGGGTTCTATTGCTAGAGCAAACATAAGCGGTGACATAGGGCACCTTTGTCTGGTGCCATTAGTTATATTAAATGAGTGAGACAGGAAGCCATTGCTGAATACCTTAGCTGAGGGGGCAGAGCACAGTGCCAGAACGGAATGCAAAATTTTATCTCGAAAGCAATATTTACAGAGGGATTCACGCATAAAAGACCAATGAAGCCTAGCAAAGGCCCTTTCTGCGTCTAGAGATAACAGGACACATTGTTCTCCGCTACGGGAAATATATTCATTTAGATTGAACACTCTACGGGTGTTGTCTGATGCCTGGCGAGATGGAACAAAGCCCACCTGCTCCAGATGGATCAGTCGAGGAAGGAGAGGGCATATGCGGTTAGCCAGTAGCTTCGCAAAAATCTTCAAATCAGAATTCAGCAAGGCTATGGGCCTATGATTTTTACATAGGGATGGGTCTTTACCCGGTTTCAGAATGGTAATTATCTGAGCTTCTAGCATTTCCTTTGGGAAGGAATCACCGTCAGAAATAGAATTAAAGATATTGAGGAGCAGGGGCGCCAGCTTCTCCTCAAATACTTTAAATAATTTGTTAGTGAATCCATCTGGACCAGGCGATTTGGCCTTCGGGAGCTCCTTAATAACTTTCGCCAGTTCATGGGGGGTCCAGGGGGCACACAAAGAAACTACGTCCGGCTGCTGGAGCTGCAGGAGCTGTAGACTATATAGAAAAGTTTTAATAGTATCCAGGGTTGGTTGGAAAGTGGAGATATCTTTGTTCAGGTTATATAAACGGGAGTAATATTCCGCAAATTTGTTGGTAATATCAGCTGGATTGATGACTCTATTCCCATCCAGGGAGTCTAGAAATCTGATCCTATTTTGCGCCTGTTTCGCCCAAAGCTTCCTTGCTAACATTCCACCCGCCCGGTTCCCTGCAATTTAATAAGGGCAGTTCTAGTATTAGCCAACAGCAATTTTTGGTGGAGACTGCGTGCCTCCGCTAACTCCTTCCTAAGGGCTTTAGACGGCTGGGTTTGATTTAAGTTATCTAGGGAGGAGATTTTGGCCTCCAGGGAGCTAAACATCTGTTCCCGTTGTTTCTTAAGTCTAGCCCCAATTTGGATCGCAACCCCTCTCAATACAGCCTTTAAAGTGCACCAGTGGTTTGTTAGGGAAGCATCCAATGGATTGTTTGTGTGAAGGAACAGTTGCAGCGCTTCCAATAACTCCTGTTTCGTCTCAATAGAGATAAGCAAGTGAGCTGGGAGTCTCCACTGGCGGGGGGTTGTTTAGAATAATGTAACTCCCAGTGCCAAAGAAGGAGGGCATGGTCTGACCAAGTGATTGGTAAGATCTTGGCTGAGCAGGATTGCTGCTAAGTCCACTTGTCTGTGAGTACGAGGTCTATGCGCGAGTAGGAGTTGTGCACATTTGAGAAAAAGAAAAAGAAAAAAATCTCTGCCTTTAAGGTCGTGCACTCTCCAAACGTCATACAGATCGTACTCAGCTAACAAGTTTCAAAACGCAAGCGAGGGAGCAGACGAGTCTGGAGTCAGCGGGGTAGTAGGAGGGGAGATTTGTCCATTTTTGGGTCTGGCACCAATTTAAAGTCGCCTAGAAATATCAAGCTGCCCTGTCTATGCTTTTGAATTAACTCACATAAATGGCGCATAAAAGGGACTTGTCTGGAATTAGGGGCATAAACCGCGACTATGGTAACTAAGTTATCCTCCAGGGCCCCTGTCAGAATGAGAAATCGACCACTTTTATCTGTGACTTCACTTTTAAAGTTGAACTGGAGGCCCACTCTAAAAAGGATGGCTACACCATTGCGTTTGAAAGGGGCATTAGTGGTATAACAAAGGGGGAAGTGTTTATCTCTAAAAATAGGCGGGTTAGAGGCTAAAAAGTGGGTTTCCTGTACAGCCACTATATCAGCTTTATTTTTTTGAAAGGTGGCAATGGCTAACTGGTGCTTCTGAGGCGAATTTAAGCCTCTAACGTTTAAAGAAAAAAAATTAACCATTGTCTAGTAGCACATAGTGGATGATGGCATACTGGCCGCGGGTAGGTGGTAGAATTGGAAGCTGTCTAACACAATATTTCTGGTTGCAAAGTTCCTGTGATGTAAGGGAAAAAATAAAACAAAGGGAGGGGGAAGGGACAGTACCATAAAGGGGATGAGAAACTGAAAGTGCCCAAAACATAGGGTCACTGTGTTTACCGCAGGGGAGGAAGGGATTATATGCGGTAAAACAAAATCTGGGGGACATCAAAACCGCTACCCACCCGTGTAGTAACACTAACAGTCACACAAAGTATATACGAAAGCAATAAAGCACAATATGGAACAATAGAACACAATACATGAACAACATATGATGCATGGTAAAATTGTAGATAATCTAAGAAGAAAAAACACTAAATAACAGCTGCTGAAAAGGATGTAAGACATGGGGAGAACAGAGTCCCAGTACAACCTGTCTTAGGTGAAGAGGCAATGCTGGAGATGTCAGGATCATCCCGCCTTAGACAATTCCGGTTGGAGTGGGTCAAGCGGGCGTTTAGAGGACCTTGGCGTTGGAAAGTTTCATTCCTCCAGTAGCTTGGCTCCCTCTTCCAGGGTGGAAACACTGTGAGTGGAGTTGTTGTAATGTATTAGCAATTTCACAGGAAAGCCCCATCTGTAGAGAACAGCTTTATCTCACAGAATCGTCGTGATGGGATGAAAGGACTGGCGTTTCGCTAGCGCGGCCGCTGAGAGATCAGGAAATAATTGGAGACCTCCCAACGCACCAGAGTGGTCATCTCGTCTGCCCAGTTGAAGTATTTTCTCCTTGATATGAAAGAAGTGTAGACGAAGAAGAACATCTCTCGGGAAATTCACAATGAGGTTATGAGGTTTCGGCAATCTGTGGATCCTGTCTATGAGAAGATCTTGGGCTGAAACGTCCGGTAGGATCTTGTGAAAGAGGTCCAGAGCAAACTGTAGAAGATCTTTATTTGGGATGGAGTCGGGAATCCCCCTGATTTTAATATTGTTGCAGCGGGAGCGATCCTCCATGTCTGCCACTTTATCTCTCAGCTGGGCCACCTCTGTTTGGAGTGCGTCATTCGCGTTGATTAAGTCATTAAGGGAAGCGACCAACTTCCCCATTTTGGTCTCCAAGTGATCCGTACGATCTCCTTTCTCGGATACTTCTCTTCTAATTTCTTTAACAGCCGCTTTCATTTCAGAGGACAGGTCGGTTTTAAAGGAAGCAAGGAGATTATAGAGGGTTTTCCCAGAGAGGGGTGCCTCCAGGTCAATCTCTGAATCCAATGACTTTGGCGAAGAAGGCACAGACTCCTCCAGGCTAGGAGAAGGTGATTTAGGGGGATGAGCCTCTTGGGGGGAAGGGGGGGGTGTTTAGCAGAAGACTTAGTGGAATGTATTGGTGGAGGAAGCGGAGCCGTCTTGTATCGCTTCGGAGGCATGTCAGTGTATAGTATATCAATCAAGAGTAATGCAAACAGATTGTTATACTCAGTTTTTTTTTATTGTTTTTTTATGTGGGTGTTTTGGGGATGCTATGGGGGGGGTTGCCCGTTTGCTCTGTATCTCGGGGACCGGTCTTTAAAGCTTAATAGCCTCCTCTGCTTAAATAATTATGTGCTTAGAGGCATTAGGGTATAATAGTGCACAATGGATGTGTTTGAAAGAATCGCCAAGGCTACACGGGTGGCAGGTAGGTGGTTAGTCAGTCCATGCCTGTGGGAGCAGGGTCAGGCCGAAACAGCTTAACAGGAGACCCCTAAGTACCCTCAGTGGGTGGGAATCAGTCCCAGAGAGATCGTTGCTGCGCATGCCTTTGAGGGCTTCTAGGCAGGTATCGGCTCGGTAACTCGATCCACAAGATGGCACCTGGATGGTAATAGGAAATGGCAAGGGAGACAGGTAGTTTAATTGCAGCAAGGTACTTTACAACAGTTAGCAGGCCCTCTTTGTCCTGGCTTGCAGTTTGCAGAGGAGGGAGCTTATTACCAGACACAGGCAAGGGGGGGTCTGGGACAGCAATCCCTGCCCTGGTCTAATGTGGTGCTGGGTATGCCTAAAGATCAATGTCCCCCACACACACTCACAGTCTCTCCTGGAAAATAACCCTTGGCCAGTGGGTGACTGGGGAGGAGGCCTGAAGATCCCACAGCCCTGAGTATAGTGGTAAGACGACGGCAAGATGGCGGCTCCGGCGGGAAATGGGTCGCGGCTGCTCGAACCCAGCAGAGGGCTCACGCTCTGTCTGCAACTGCAGCAAGGTAGGGCTGATGATTGCAGGGTTCAGGCCTGATGAACCCACCGTGAGTGCTGACCGAGCAGGGTCTGGCCGACGGCGCTTAGTGCGTGATGTGGTGCTCCCGGCGGCAGTTGCAGAGGTTTGTCCCGCGATGGTTAATGTCTGCAGTGACAGGCTGACGAGCTGAAGGCTGAAAGCTGTCGGCTTAAAGCGGGGTCCGGGTTCACCGCTTGGGGACCTGGCGTGGTTGCCCACACGGCTAGGCCGTGCTGCACCGGGGGCTCAGGCTGGGTATCCCGGCGGGTCTGGTAATTTTCCGTCACTAAAGAGCCACAGGGAGATCCTGTGCCTGGGCTGCTTCTTGTTGTGGTTGGGAATGTTGGAGGTTTTTAGGGGTTTTGAAGCGTTTTAACCCCATTAAAGGCTGGAGGCGATCAAACACATGTCTGGCAGCAGCAAGCACCAAACCACACCCCCCTGGCCTATAACATTTTGTTACTTGTACATGAATTCCATGAGCATGAAATATATAAAATCCAAAAACACAGAGCTACATATTACCTACCTTTTATTCTAATATAATTCAGGTTTGCCGACTTTTTAAAGCTTCCCTCCGTGTTCAGTCATAGATTACTGCAAGGGGCGGGACTCAATGATGTGATTTATGCAAATCGTGGCATTAAGCCCCACCCCTTGTTGATCATTCATGTAATATCTAGAGTTTCATGGGGTGGGTGGGATTTGATGATGACAAGCCCCGCCTATCCCTAGTAACTCTAAGGATTACAATAGATGTTCATAGCTTGTCGGGGATTGCGGGAGCTTTGTCAGCTTTCCCGGGATACCGGAAGAACTGCCCAATTTCGGGAGTCTCCCGGATATTCTGGGAAAGTCAGCAACTCTGATATAATTATAACCTTGCTGATACCTTTTTCTCATTTTATCATTGAAGTAGAAATCTTGTATAAATAATACGTAATGTCACTAGAAAAAAGTGTTATTCTCATTTTGTCATTAATGATGTTACAAAAAGACTGACTGGCTTTGGTGATAAATGCTTTACATGTTTTTATTTTGATGGTGTTTTAAACAATTTATGCCTATTCACTGAATCACATTTTTCACATTAACACTTTTTTAAATATTTATTTTAATTTCATACTGGATTTACAGTATGTATAATAATTTGTATAATTTAGAGAGCATGTATTCTTTTGCTATGCTTAAGTAAATATATGATTGATTCCCTAAAGCAAAAACAATAATTAGACATTAAAACCACTTTAAATAAACAGATGCATTACTGCAACTCTCCGCTGTTCACAGTAGTTATTTGTTAAATAGTGGGGACCAAGCAATTACCAGCAATTGAGAAATTAACCCTGCCAGTATTTAACATTAAATGGCAGTGTTCGGTTCTAAATAGCAGTTTTAAAGGATAAAAATTGTATTTTCTACACACCTGCATAATGTTGAAGAACAGCAAAATATGCCAAAAATAAACCTAATAGTAAAAGTCACTGTTGAACATAATATATGAAGGTGGTTCATTGTGGCTAGATCTCACATAGATCTTGCCTTAACTAAGCAGTTCTTATACTCTGTGCATCAGAGCATAGCCATTCTGTGTGCTACGAAAGGTGCTAAACAATCGTTACGAGTCCCCACACCGATGGCTTTCGTTACTAAGTAATGACAGACGAAAGTTGCATTTCGACTGTCTCTATTTCGAATGATAACCATTTTAGAATTTTTTTTTTAATGAATGGGTGAGTGTGCGATTCGCATACTCACTCATTAATTTTCAGAAGCGCTGCTGCTGGACCACCGGAGAGGTGAGTAACCATCTCTGGGGACTTAGGGTTATACTGCCAGGGGAAAGGGGGAGACTTAGGGTTAGGTTTAGGGTTATGGAGTGGGTTGGGGATAGCATACTTACTTGCCTTTCTGGAATGAGATGTTTTAAACGAAAAATTCCCCAATGTTTAAATGTCTCAAACCATTGCTTGGTGAATTCCATTGTACAGAATTAACTGCTGTAATATTAAGTTTATCAGTGGATTGATGCACCTTGCTTTGTTTAGCTGTAGACAAATCATTCCAATTGCTGAACAATATTATTGCAATAAAGAGTTTTCTAGAGAGTATTTTTCCTATGGACATGGACTGAATCCACTCTTTTGCACTGTGAACGATATATGTATGAGGATCACTGTTGATGTAGACATCATTTAATAGCATATATTTTCCATTAATCTAAATACATCCAGCCTGTTAACGTTTTATAATAACAACACCCATTTTCATAGCGCCAGGAACTATATATATTAATTTTCCTTTTGGACATTGTTGTGTTATACTAGTATTTTTTCTATGCCCATGTGTAACCTTTTCCACCTTAAGAAAGGATCTGAATTTCTGAAATGCTCTTTCCTGTTTGTCATCTCGTTCCATCCACATTTGGTGACCTTTATAAATGATCTTCACTTTTAACAAGTACCGACGCTGAAACAATGAAAGGGAAGAAACTGTAATCTTATTCTTACTTTTTCCGTTGTTTTGATGGGCCTTTGACTAGTTTGTATTATATAGCACCGCAAAATTCAAGATTTATGGCTATTTCTCGTTTAAATGCAGAAAAGAAAATAAGCTTGACCTGGTCCATATTACCTGCTTTTAAAAATAAACTATAAAGAAAAAAAACAATTATTTACAAAATAATTAATTAGACCTTTCACTAAATCAGTTGTGTCAGTACTAGTTATGCCTCCAATAGTTTAGTGAAAATTAGGATAGATTTCACTATATAGTACCTCTATCCAATGTACTGTTAAGCATATCAGATAAATAACAGTTTTCTCATATTAGTTTAATGAGCCACTTTTAAGAAGAACATTTTTCTTACACTGGTCTTTGAATAGTGTTTGGTCCCTTGGTGCCATTACTGTGTTTACATAAATATTCAAAGATTGAATGTTAACACAAGATGTTTTTCATGTCCTATCTTTAGTGCATGCAATAGTACTGGCTAGTTTACAGACAGGTAGAAAAAAAGAATAAAATTAGTAACGGTAACAAAAGAACACAGGTCGCACTTCTATCTAAATACATAAAATGGGCTGGATCCAGACATAAGAATGAGCTTGAAATTAAGAGAGGAAGGTTACTCCTGGACTAAACCATGTTGATTGCAGGGGAGTCATATTTCATCTGTTGCAAACAGTATTATAGTTGAGCGTTGATGTTTCCCAGCCCAAGTGTAAATAACAGTGTGACATTAAAGCTGGTCAGTATCTGTGTGCAGTAAGCAGTTCAAAGATATATCCCTGCATGCAAAGTATACAATTAACTTGACTCCTCCTGAAATCAACATGCTTTAGCCCAGGAGTAACTTTCCTCTCTTAGGACCTGATTCACACTTAAGAATCTTCTTAAAATAAGAACTTAAAGTCACACCTGGGCTAAACCATGTTGATTGCAAGATTGTCATATTTCATCTGTTGCAAACAGTACTAGTGTTGAGAGATGATATTTCCCAGCCCAAGTCTAAATAACAGTGTAATAGTAAAGCTGGTCAGTATCTGTGTGCAGTAAGCAATTCAAATATATATCCCTGCATGCAAATAATACAATTAAATTAATTCCCCCTGCAATCAACATGGTTTTGCCCAGAAGTGGCTTTAAGTTCTTATTTTAAGAAGATTCTTAAGTGTGAATCAGGTCCTTAATTTCAAGCTCCTTCTTAAGTCTGGACCCAGCCCAATATGTGCAAATGTATATATCCATGAAAAGGTGCAGCCAAAGAGCAAAAGTGACCACTGTGTAAATACAAGGAACAAATAACAGGACTGGCGCTTCATACTAAATAATTTAAAACACTATGGGCCCGATTCAATTAGCTGCAATGACTGGAAAAAGCTTGCAGTGTGCTTTTTCCCGTTATTTACGGTACCAAAAATTCACAGATCGGAATCGATCCATAAAAAAGGAAGTTTTGTTCACTATATAGCCATATTGGGTTAAGCTCACCTGCCCAGTGTCTAGGCTACTTTCTGTAGGTGAGTCCTAAAATGTGTCTGTGGGTACATCCCCTTCACTGAAACGACCTTATGACATAACCCATGCAGTCACATGATGTGAGGCCAGGCTGCAAGAGAGTTAGGTAAAGTAGTAGTGTGAGGGGAAAAGATTTTATAGGATTAGCAGTGGGATGTGAGAAAAACTGGAATGTAAAGCATGGGGCTATTCAGCAGACAATCTTTCCAATCACACAATCAAAAGACCGTTTCACCAGATATCTTACCGGTATGTACTATCCAAAGATGCTCAAATCTTTTAAAACCATCTGTGATCTTCTGATTTGATCTTTTGGAGCTCCTAATATGCCAGATCAATGATGGAAAGCTATTTGCAAATGTGTACTGTGTCTATTAAGAGCTCTATGGACAATACACACTGGTAAGATATCTGGTGAAATGGTCTTTTGTTTGTGTGATTGAAAAGATTATCTGCTGAAAAGCCCCAGTGTGTACCCTGCTTTAGATATACAGGTGTGGGTATGTGATGTGCCTCAAGACTTCAAATATATCCCACATGTATTACCAAAGTATATATGTGGTATATTAAGAGTCTAAGGTGGAACATATTATAATGTATCTAAAAGACTGCATATACGCAATCTACGTATCGAAACGATACGTGGATTACGTACAATAGCTACTACGCATGCACAGTAGCTATTGTTCATTGAATTACGAACGTCTATGGAAGACGCACGTAGTTCTGGATCTACCCCCTAGACCCCAAATATATTATAGTAGGTTCTTTTCCCAGACCCTCTAATTTACGTGCATTACATATAGGTTATATAAGGGGATGGCAAACTATATTGAGTGTATTATAGTGGTAATTAAAGCATAACTAGTATGCAGTGTGTGTTGTGTGGTGGTCACTAGGATGAACTATGTGTAGTATGGCAAGCAATCTAATACACAATTCAATTTGATCTAAAATGTGGCAAGTAATAATAATGATATTAAAGTAAAATTTTTGTCTGAAAATAATTTTTAATTAGTTTTAGTCATTCAAGTTTTTCCTTGATTCAACGTTATACCTACCGGAGATTGGTGGGGGTCCAATAATATTATCATACATGGCCCCTAGATTTCTGTTGCCAGCCTGCTTTTATTTCCTTGCGTCTCACCGCCTCCACCATATTTACAGATAATGAGCCAGATCCAGAACAATGCTTGTGAGTGAATTTATGCGTGGCGGAGACATAAAATCGCCTTTTGGTAAGTACTGCGCATGCGCAACATAGAAAATACGCTCAGTAACATAGCGTAATTGTGAACGTATGGGCCATTCACGTATGTGTCACGTAAATACTTACGTGTGGGCTTGCCAATTTTACGTGAGTCCAAAATACGTCTTAAATACGTTAAGTAGGCGGGGATTTGTATTAAAAGTGTACAGTATGGGCGTGCTTAGCTGCGTAAATACGTGTTGCCCATACGTACGTGTGCGGATCACTGCGGTTATGTTGGCAAAAGTTAATGTAGGGTTTAAAAAGTGTATCTTGACAAAATACGTACATTCAAGGGGTGTGCCTAGGGGAGTGTATAGAAGGTACGCACAGGAAAATACGCTACGCGAGTAAACGTACGGCAAATGTAGTTCTGGATCTACCCCAGTGTGCTATGCTTCAGCTCATGTGCCATTACAAACTTACTTCTTACTTTTTACTACCATAATTCTGGTATATGTTGTTCTTAGTTTCATCAAAAAGAATATTATTACAGAACTGGACTGACTTTTTCAGATATTTTTTGGTAAAGTCTAATCTTTCTAGTTAACATTAGTTGAGGACATTTTAGCTGCTGTTCTACCACTATTTCGACAGTGATACAGCTGTAGCAAATGTTTTGCCATAAACTATGAATACTTATGCCTGTATGTGGTACAATAGCATAGCCATGCCCTCCCATGAAACACCCCTCTGAATGCAAACAGATGCAGTGATTTGTGTTGGGCCTGGATCTCACTAATTGCATGGAGTGCAATGTGTAGGTACTCAAAGATAAGCTACTGAAAACGCAGCACCAGAAAGAATCCACTCACATGGAGTTCCGAGACCTTCACCCCACCTTAATATTTACGATCCATAGGAAATGAGGATCTTGCAGCTGGCTAAATGCCCACCCTTACCTTATATACTAAACCCCTCCACTTGTAATCACAATCTGCCTCGCTCTCAGGGCCTCATTTACTAAAGTCGATTTGGTCCCAATCGCCCAAACTCCCAGGAGTTTTCCTGTGATTTACAACTCGCCATATTCACTAAAGCAAAACTCCCGTGATTTGTGGCATCTCCACCTTCCATAAAATTGCCATGTCGATTTTTAAAACGTCTCACATACAAATCGTCCTATTCACTAAGGTCAATTTACTGAAATCGCCTCAATCTCTCCATGAAATTGCCGTATACCAAATTGCCTTGGGGTAGAGGCGATTTAGAGCAAATCACCATCCTGGTCCAGTTTCACACTTAAGAAGTGGCTTGCAATTATTCTCCTCAAGGCTCTCCTGGCCTAAACCATGTTTAATTTAATAGATTTTTCTTTCATCTGTTGCAAAGAGTATTACAGTTCTGAAGTTATGTTTCTCAAGTTTATTAAGACAAAGTCAAAATAAGAGTGTAATTTAAATGTTGTTCAGTATGTGTGTGCAGAAATCTATTACAATATATATCCCTTCAGTTTTAATTACAAACTCCCTCTGAAGTGTGAATCAGGTCACCTGATTGGTCGCAGCCCTATGGTGCCTATAATAGGCAGTCCCCAATAACTAATAGATTGTCCCGGAAGCGGATCACGCCGGGCACTGAGACGGTAGGCGAGGTCCAAAGTCAGCAGTAGTAGTTGCAGTGAGTGGTATCACAGGTTGCAATGAGGCAGGTATGCTGGTAGCAGTGGTACATGTAGCAGGAACATTGACAGGGCTGGAACCGGAGAACAGGAACACGAACACAGAGGGAACCAGGAACCAGACAGTGAAAGATATGCAGGAATCAGGGATCCAGAGGACATGAGCAAACTCAGGATAATAACAGCAGGAAGGATAGCTGTTGCTCTGACACCAGAGTGCTGTCTGAGAAAGCCTTAAATACACCAGATGGAAAGGAATCAAGCAAGGTAATCACCAGCACCTGAGAGATAGCAGGGAGAGAACCAGGAAGTGTTGGATTATCACAGCCAAGTTTTAGCCGTCACTTTCACGATTCCCCAATGTCCTGGGTGCCATAGATTGTACTCATATACCGCTGAGACCACCTAAACAGCGTGCCCAGGTATATGTGAACCGTCACCATTACCATTCCCTGAATGTTCAGGTGGTCTGTGATGCTAATATGAAAATTGTGAGTGTGTTTGCTGGCTTCCCTGGGTCATGCCATGACTCCATTATTCTGAGGCAGTCATCCTTGTATGACAAGTTTGAACTTGGTCAAATGCCAGAAGGATTGCTGCTGGTGAGTGTTTGGATGTTTTTTACCATGTTTTAATATGTTTACAAATCCTAATCACTAATATTTTGTTTTCATTTTTCATAGGGGACTCAGGATATGGGTGTCGCTCCCGGCTGATGACATCATTACTGAATCCACAAACTCCTGGGCAACACAATTACAATCAGACACATGAAGCCACTAGAGGAGTGATAGAACGCACCTTTGGCCTTTTAAAAACTAGGCTCAGGTGTCTGGATAAATCTAGTGATGTGTTGCTTTATTCTCCTACTAAGGTGGCAGAGATTGTGCTTGCATGTTGTGTCCTGCATAATGTCGCCCTAAACCAACAATCCCCCGACATTATTGCAGTTGAGGACACAGTGCTGGAAGCCCATTTAACATCTGGAGATGTGTTTTCTAATGTGTCTGGGAAGCAAACTAGGGATAGAGTAATAAATAATTGCTTTTTCTTGTAAGCATGACTATGCAAAATTACTATGAAATATATGATTAGATTTTGTCCATGTTACCATTTTAGGGCACTATGGTGTTTATGTAATTTAACTAATATTGTGAAGTACACATCTAAAGTACCCATTTTGTCAGCTAACAAACAAAAGCATAAACAACGTATGATTCAAGGTTTTATTAGCACCATGTTAACCACAAAAAAATGTATTTTGTGTTTTTGTAAAGCGGAATAAACAACAGAAAACACACACTGACCCAACTTTATCATACTATTTTCTTCTCAAGGAATGTCTTGTTGGAGTTGTGGCATGTTTACGGCCTAGGCCACCCCTTGTCCTAGGTCCACTTCGGATGGGAGTGTTGGGGGCAGTACTGATGGGGGTGCTGTCAGCACTTGTTTCTTCGGAGGTGGACAATGATGCAGGTTGGTATTCAGTTTGCCTTTGTGCCTCCAGTTGTGACGACAAATGAATCATGCAGCTGTTAAGTTATCTGTGAAGACGATTCACTCGGCTCAGAATTATATTTTGGTTCTCTAATGCAGCACCTAGCCTTTTGAATACCATCATGTTTGTGCTTTGAGAGTTACGCACGGCCTTAAAAATTTTGCGCAGCGTCGTGCACTGTGATGACATGAATGACACTTGCCCTTCATCAATGCTCTCCATCCTTGCAGATATTTTAGATAGAACATCTTGTGGAGATGCTGTTTTTCCTGCGAGAGTATTAGCAGGTGGGGAGGATGGCTCTCTTTGTGGGGGTGAAGTTTCTGGCACAATATCCAGATAAAACTCAGTTATATTGGGATCTGTTTCTACAGGCTCAAGTTGCTTCTCTTGTTCAACGCTGCAAGTAGAAGTATCATCTGAAGAGAACAAAAATAAGGTAAGTACAGACGAACTCTAAAATCTTTTTCACAGGGTTCTGTAATTATTATTATTTTTTTCCTACAGGTGTGACATACATTCCTTAAAGCAAAGATTTATTCAAAGGCTAATTATGGATGTTAACACTAATCAGCCACTGTTGGTTCCGAAAGGGACATCACCACATCCACATTGCCTTGTACAGCAAAAACAGGTTCATGTGATGGACCAGCAACTATTTAAAGGTAACACATATGTTAGATCATATGTTACACTTCTTAGCAGTTGCTAATTGAATGTTAATGAAAGTCATACTGTACCCTCTTCATATGGTTGATCGGTGTCTTGAACGTTGACACCTTCAATCACATCATCCGTGAGAATAGACCGCATTAGCTTCTCATAGGGATGGATTAGGATCTTTTTGGCAGGGCCACCACCCGTTTGGCGCACGTTTCCTTTGGGCCTGTAACTTTTGTTTAAACAGGATTTTGATATCAGAAAATCTTTTACGACAGGTCTGCTCAGACCGCTTGTTGTAACTGCATTCACTGCATCGACACCACGATTCCATGGTTGCTGTTTGCGGCCATATGAGGTTTTATATAAGGATTTCAGAATAATTACACATTACAGCCTCAACTAAGGCAGAATTTTCTTCATGACTGAACCTGACATTTCTCCCTAGGGACATCAGAAGAAGCTCCGCAGGATTGGCCATCAGACATCTAAGGATTGAATAAAGGACACACATTTAGTATGAAGATGGACCCAAAAAATGTTTTCTTTTAAGTATATGATTTTGGCCATATTGGGCATGATTTTTTGTTAAAACTCTTTCTTTGGGACAATTTCCTTTCACATACCATTTTATGCCACTTGTACAATAAAAATAGTTTTTCAAAATGTTTTGCCTACTGCATAATGTGTGCACTATAATGACGATGGGAAAATGCTTATTCCATATAAACATAAGCAGTTGTCATTACAAGCCCCAAAAAAAAAAAAAAAGGTATATCAAAAGAAAAATACATTACTCCGGCACTAACCCATTAACATTGCATTGTTGCCTTATTTCATCAGGTGAAAACACTATAACACTTGTCAGGAGATGTTTAAGATGACAAGTGTATTTAACAGTATATTTCACCTTCACTTGCGTCAATGAGTCAATGAAGCAAGACAAACATATATGTGTGCATGTGACCAAATATAATCAAAGTTTTAAATATACATATTTTGGATCAGGCAACACTTTACTAAGTGTGTGCAAATACATTGTTAAGTGTGAATCTACTATATGGGACACTATATGGGACACTTGCAAGTTAAACTAGGGAATTATACATAAAACACCAGAACACAGTATTATTGTTACATTTCTCACACAAATACATGTATTGTCATCAAATAAAGGAAGCTCAAGAATTTCCTCAAAAATTCACTCAGAAGTCTCAATGCAAAAAGAATCCACCATCCACTTTCAAATACCAGAAGAATCTGAACTAAAATGGTGGACAAACAGAGTTTTTATACAGCTCTGAAGCTTCGATCTCACGGGACTTGTGGAAATCACACCGAATTGCCGTCAAATCACAGGCTTTGTGCTGCAAACAGAAAAGCCCTATACTTTTACATTGGAAACAAGGATGTTGCGACGAGATTAGAGGTAACAGCGCCGCAATTATGCCAAAACGAAAGCGACGGATATCGACGGCGCTTCTTAAAATCGAGGCCAAATCGAATCTTGATGAATACGGTGAGTTGGCCACGAGAAAAGCGCCAGGAAATTGCTGCGATTGAAATCGACAGGAAAAATCGATCTTTGTAAATGAGGCCCTCAGAATCTGTAAAAAGTGTCAAAAATTAGAACACTGCACCATGCAGATTGCACTGAAGAGGGTGATTTCAATATTAACCCACTTATCAGGGATAATGACAGAATATTACCTGATTAAACTGAGCAGCAGTGTAATAGTCATAAAATATAGGTAATTCTAGATTCTTATTTGTGGTGGTCTTAGCTAGGTAAGCTTTGCAGAGTCAAGGAACATAAGAGAAGTCCGGCACTCCAAACAAACATTATATAACACTATGGGCCTTATTCAATTAGAATTGCAGCCCACGAGAGACGGAAAACTGTTCACACTGCACATTTTCCCGTTTATTACGGTAGCCACTATGAGGCGCGTATAAAAATAGAAAAAAAAAATTTGCACAAACAGCATTGCACTGCAAAATACGCGGGTGCGATGCTAATTGAATCAGACTTTATGTGTCAGCACATACATAAAAAGGAGGTTTAGTTCACAATATAGCTATATTGGGTTAAACTCACCTGCCCAGCATTAAAGCACCTCCTGTAGGTGAGTCCCTATCCATCTGCTATATGTGTACTCAGGAGGTTTGTATTAAGACACCCCTGCCATTTGAACAGTGTGCAGCGGCCATATTGGGGAGGAGTCAGGCCCCCAAATTGAAACTAGTATCAGAAACAAAAAAACACAGGCTGCGCTTCTAATTCAATATATGAAATGTGTGCAAGTGTATATATAAATGGAGAGGTGCAGCTAAGGACCAAAATGACCACTGTGTAACTACAAGGAACAAAAGAGAGGTCAGGCGTTCGAAACAAACATTATATAACACTATGTGTCAGCATAACTTGTTGCGTTGTGATTGCAGGGTATTTAAAATGAAACTTCTAAAGTAAGGGTCTGTAACAGGTTGAGAAATCTTTGCTAAACATTCTTTTTGGAAATGCATGCCTGTTATACACAGCACAGGATGTGATGTCATGTTGATTGGTGGTTGTCACTTCCTGTTTGCTGCAATTTGTTCAGTTGTTTATCAGAATTGGCTGAGTAAAGACATGTTGCACAACAGCACCAAAAGTATCGTCCTCCTTGTTTTCTACAAACTTTTACATTTACTTTTTATTGGTGTTTATTCTGCCAAACCATGAAATGAATATTGCTTTCAATTGAACAATTTCTTGATATATGGTTCAAAAGAGTTGTAAAGTTTGTTGCATATTTTAGTTATTTAAATCCTCATATAGCGAATGCAGCAAGACCCCTCTAGAACAATGAATGCATACTGTAGGCCAGATAGTGGTTCTATACATAGTGCAAATAGTAAAGACAAAAGAGGACAGCTCTGGTGCCATTGCCTTTGTGATTATTTTTCATTTAAAATAAGTCACCCATTGGTGTTTACATGTTGCAACTTGACTTGTGGTTTTAATGCAGTTACAAAGCATGGGACTTTAAAATACAACATATTCTTATAAATCTTTATCTCTTATATCTTTGGTTTCAACAGCCAAATATTAAGTTTTTGTAAAATCAACTATGCTCTGGGTGTTGTGAGTCTCCACTGTGAAGGCTCGCATTGCAAATTAGGGACAGCCGAAAGTTGTTTATCGTCTGTCCCTATTTGAAATGCGAGCCCTCTCAGAATTTTTTTTTTAAAGAATAGGTGAGTATGCGATTCGCATACTCACCCAATCACTTTTGGAAGCACCGCCATCGGGGACTTAGGGTTACGCTGCGTGGGGGGAGACTTAGGGTTAGGCTGCGGGAGGGACTTAGGGTTACGCTGTGGGGGGGGACTTAGGGTTAGTCTGCGGGAGGACTTAGGGTTAGGCTGCGGGGGGGGAGACTTAGGGTTTGGGTTAAGGAGCGGGTCGGGGGAAACTCACCTTTCGGAGCACCGTGTTCGGTGCTCCGTAGATCGATTACTATGCCTCATTAAGGCATAAACAATCGATATCCCAGCCAGTTCAGAACTGGCTGGGAGCAAACGGCCCTTTCAAAATAGGGCCGTTCGCTATGGGGGCCCACAGTCACTCTGGGCCAGTGGTAAGAATTATAAATTTATACTGAGCTTGGGTCTGAAGATCCCTGCTAAGCAATAGAACAGCCTATGAAGCTGTTGTCATGCCCCATTAATCATATATCTTTTGAGTTTTTGTTTTCTAGTCTGGAACTGATCAATAAAAACAGTCTGATTTTTCAGGCAGATCAACCTGTGTATCACAGACTGCAAGTATAAACAGAGAGCATGATGACAAAAACTTGGCACTAAACAGTATGCAGCACAATTATATTAAGGCTATTGCGGCAATGAAAATTGATCCAATGTTAAGGGAAAAGGATTGCCCCAGACAAAATGTAACTACATCTGCACACTCATCCCTGAATGTACTGAAAAATAATGAGCAAGGATTTCATGACCTGTTTTATGCTAGAGCTGATTCCCAGTGTCAGGATTGACTTAAATGTGACACTATATATTAGAGAGATTAATAAAAGTTGTGCCAGGCATTGCTAGTAGATTGAATAAAGAAAAATATTTTCAACATAGTAAACGACTATGAACTTGATGCATACATGTTGAGCGAATCTGCACTATCCAGACTTCTGTACTGTCCTCATTTTGGGCCGTATGCAGAGCTCCAGGCGCATGCAATTGCGCCCGTAGTGTACAGATATATGCGCAGTAATTTTGTGACGCCATCTACGTTTCTTTTTGCAATGTAGATAGCGTATACAAGCAATTTAACTATTTCTGTGCCGTCCCAATACCTCTAATATAACCCACATGCATGTAACACGTGTGGGGTCTTTTAGAGTCAGTGGAATGCACACTCTATAAAGCACATATTGGGTATTTGGTGTGTCTGGGAATGTCACACTATAAACCAGGCCTCGAAGAGAGGGGGTATGCCATACCGTCACTTCTCCCACTGATTGCATTGAAAAACTGTAAATCTCTATTCACTTCTATTATTCCTTTATTTTCCTACCGCCACTTCTATAAGTCCATACCAACACTTCTAAATTTCCACTTCGATCACTGCTATAAACTGTATTTAGTGTTACCAGACTCCTAATATACACCATAGAGCTACATACTAAGGCCCGTAACACATTCATACACACACTCTCTGATTAGGGTTCATTTACTCCAATTAACTTTAAATAATCTGTGGGAGGAATCAAAGTCATGACCTCAGCACTGTGAGGCAAAAGTGCTACTGAGCCACCATGTTGTATGTATGTGCCATTCCTAGGCCCTTAGATCCCATCTATATTATAGTGAGTCCTTACTGGAAACCCTAACATAACTTCCAACTGTACCTATTTAGCAGGCACAGTACCGTTTTTTAATGGTCTGTACCAGCTAAAAGGGCTCCTGTACCGGGTTCTGGCTTGGAATTCCCTCACCACATACTCACCTTCCAGTCTTGCAGCATCTGAGACAGGCTCCCACAGCTCTGCTAAAGTGACAAGACCCTCTCCTGTGAATTCTTCTCTCATATGACAAGGTGTAAAATGAGATTTTATACTTTATCATACATGCAAATGAAACAGAGGAAGGACATGCTCCCCTGTTGTACCAATTTTCAATAGGCAAATGTTGGAGGGTATGCCCAAATATACATTATACATTTATTATACATTTATATTTATAGTGTGCCATCTCCAAACGTCTAATATACCACCACCTGTTCAAGCAGAGCACCCCACACAATGTCATGACGCCCTGCCATCTCTTGCACCTACACGCTACACAGCAGCCTCAGATCAAAAGAGAATGAAAAGAGAGAGATAGAGCTGGTGCTTTGTCACCAAACTGACCACACTAATGAATCACATAAATTAAAAAAATAAACAAAATTTAGACTGTCTAATGCTGCCAAGGTACAGGGTTGTGTGACACCTCCAAACAAAGCACACGAACATGCTAGGACAAATGATACGACTAATAAAAAATAATAAATTAATATAAACTACATAAAAAATGTTTAAAACTGAACTGTAGCCAACTCTATCTAATAGACCAATTTATTAAACACTCTAAAATATTTAAAAAAAACAACCTGGAAGCTTCCAGTATTATTATATCCAATCAATGACCATCAAAAAAATACACATGTGAATATTTGTTCCAACATGTTTATAAAGATAAATCCATTAAATATTATCCGATACACCTTAATTGTCAGTTCTCTATTTCCATGTATGTTATTAGAGATGATTAGAACATGCTATACAAGCAGAGGTACCACGACAGAAGTTGGAATTAGATATCGGGCTGGTCTCACCACACTTCAGTCCTTCTGATATGGTAACAGGAGGTAACATAACTTGGCACAGCTGACGTGGTCTTTGTTCCTCCACTCGTAGTAGCTGGGTTTAGCAACCCTCCAGGCTGATTGCCTACGGCGGCGTGTGCACCCGCCGCACTTACAGCTGTGCATCTATTAGATACTGTTGACTATGTTTTATACATTTTTTATGTAGTTTATATTAATTTATTATTTTTTATTAGTAGTATAGTGTGTCCTAACACCTGTACTTGTACATGTTCGTCATATCAAAAGAGCAATGGGACACTTAAGAGAATGAAGAGGTTTTTGATAACATTAAATCCTTTTTTACAAGAAAGAGTGCAGGTAAGTCATTTTTTCTTTTAGAATTACAGTTTATTAGCAATTTTTTTCCTTTAATTTAGTTAATTATATTGGGGTATGTCCAGAACTACGTGTGCCGTATGTTTATTCGCGGAGCGTATTTTCGTGCACGTAAGTTCGCTACACTTCCCTCGGCACACCCCTTGCACGGACGTATTTTGTGAAGATACGCTTCCCAAACCCTACCTTAACTTTTTCACATGTAACCGCTGTCATACGCACACGTACGTATGGGCTGAACGAATTTACGCAGCTAAGCACGCCCATACTGTACACTTTAAATACCACCCCCCGCCTACTTCGCGTATTTTAGACGTATTTTGGAGTAACGTAAATTTGGCACGCCCACACGTAAGTATTTACGTGACACATACGTGAATGGCCCATACGTTCACAATTACGCTACGTGACTGTGCGTATTTTCTATGGTGCGCATGCGCAGTGCGTTCTAAACAGCGATTTTACGTCTCCGCCACGCGTAAATTCGCTTTGAAGCGTTGTTCTGGATCAGGCCCATTATGTTAATTTTAATTTTAATTTGTTTATTATAGTCCTGTCAGGGAGAATAGCATTTTCAGCAACCTCCTTAACAATATGATATACTGACAAATTTGAATAATATAATTTACTTAAAAAATAATAATATAATAAAAATAGACACCAATATTGCCATAGCCTATTCAAATATTGGGGGCTACTTTTATTGTATTATATCTCTCCACATAGCTATTACACAAATGATAGACTAATACAGACAAAACTAAAATAAAATGTTCTGTAAATCATAAGGCTGAAGGGGGGGGGGAGGGCAAAGCGTATTTTTGCATCTTGGTCCATTAATTTGCTAGTTCCACTGCTGGTAGGATCCTCAGTTTGTAAATCCATATGATTGAGCTCCCCTCGTCTATATGGAAGTCTGGATCCAGTGGGGATCCTGCATCAGAATCATGCTGCTTCCATGTCTGGAGCTCCAAGTCAGCAGCATCATAAGTCTGGATCTTGCTCTAGATTAGTAATGACATAGCAACAAAAGCATATCTTTGGTATGTAAATTTCTGCTCATTTAAAATAAACATTTTCCAACCTGAGAAATGTTGGAATTTAATTTTACTAATACCAATGTTGAGTGGTTGTTTAGACCGTTGATATCTGAGAAAACTGAAAAAGAAACAGAAACCAACTGAAGTGTGTATAGGGCATATGTTAGTGAATCTGTGAATTCGGTGTTTACACATTGATGCAGTCACTCTAGGTTTGTATACTTTCCATAAATCTGTTCTGAACACTGTCAGAGCATCTGCTAATGCCACTTGCTCTGATCATTCCAAGGCATCTTACTAATCAGGTCTCCAGGAATGTGGCTGTGATACTCCTCACCCAGAATAGTTGTGACATGAAGGGCCATCCATGCATCATATTCATTTGACATCAATAATGTACATCTACCATTATTGGGCTGTATCCATACTTAAGTTTTAGATGCAATCCTGAGCAAGAGGAATCCACAAGCACTGAGCCACACTGTCCAGACATCCACGTAATCACATTTAATCCACCCCAGACACCCAGACCAGTGATACAGTTAACACCAAAAGACAACTGTATGTCGTCATGGTAGCACTTTATAATGCTGACATAAAAAGAGAAATTAAGAAATATTTTTTTATTTTTAAATAAAGATAAATACTTTATCCCATCCTGTCCATCCCTCAGCTCTTTCTCCACTCTGTCCAGTCCACTCTGTCTTCTTTTCTTCTCTCCCATCCTGTCCCTCCCTCAGCTCTCTCTCCACTCTGTCCAGTCCACTCTGTCTTCTTTTCTTCTCTCCCATCCTGTCCCTCCCTCAGTTCTCTCTCCACTCTGTCCAGTCCACTCTGTCTTCTTTTTTTCCCCTCTCCATTCCTGTCCCTCCATCCATTCTTCCTCTACTCTGCCATGTCCGCTCTTTCTTCTTTTCTTCTTTCCTGTTGTGTCCCTCCATTTGGTCTTCTTCTGTTCTATCTTCCCCTTTTGCCTTATAAAATCTTAGCATTGTAATTATAAGCATTTAGGAGTCATAACTGGAGATTTCAACATCATTTATCCTTTTTCTAAAGGAAGCCAAATCAGAGTGGGCCTAGCATTCTGCATATCAGCTGTGCTGTTTTTTAAAAGAAAGTATTTTTTCTATGTGTTGTTTGAAACATTTTTGTTTTCGGTTTTTCTACTTGATATCAAATTATTTGGGTTTGTGAATTGGTTAGACCCTCCAACCCTTGCAATAGCCATAATACTGTTTAACCTGCTTTTCTATTCAACGAGGCATTCATTTTATATGCATTTTGTAGTTATAACTGGAGTTAGGATTAGGGTGGATTTGGGCATATTATTTAAAATCAAAATCCTCTTTACATTTTTGTGGTAGTCCCATTTTTTTTATTGCTGTGTTTGTTTAATATCTATTAGTATTATTAAGTGTCTCATTGAATATTTAGCTATTGAAAGCTTTTAGTGAGATCTATAGTTCCACAAAATAAAATGTTAAAACATTTAAATATTACAATTGCAGTAAACATGGACGGGGAAGAAAATGTCATTATCTACCTTGAGACAAATGACAAGGCAAATGCAGGAGTTATGGTCATTAAAGATTAATGTAAAAAGTTAGGAACTGCTCTTAAGCAGCTGGCAAATACTATTACTTTTTCTGAAGTACTACCAATATACAGTGTTGAAGAATAAAAAATGCTGAACATCATTAACTTTAACCTGTGGCTTAAAAAGTGGTGTCATGAAGAAAAAAATTGATTTAATAAAACATAGTCATGCCATATGGCAAAACAGAAACAGACTTGAATCCATCTTTATCAGGAATTGAAATTGTAAGGAAGTAGCTTGTATTTTTTAAAAGGAACCATTCCATATAATCTAGAAGGAATGAAATAAATAATAATGCAAGTTACTCCCCTACCAAAGAGGTATTGTGTAGCCAGGGAATTCTGAATTCTGTCAGGAAGCATTTCCACATCAACTAAGTCTATGGATACCAACCATTGCAGTGCTCCATTCCAAGCCAAGTAACATCTCCTTCAAGCTGTTGTGCCAATACCGGCACTCCATCCACTAATGCGCTTTCCAGGTCAATGCCAATCTGCATATATATGCTAAAGTGTATTGAGGACTTTCCACTAAAACTCACACCACTATCAGATCTAATCCAAGTCTAGCACGCATACCAGAAGTGTGCATTCAAAATTCTACCCAATTTCCCTTTGCTAACTTTCACATTCTCTGAATGTTATTCTGTATGGATCTTCAACCCATTCTTTGTGCCTGTTGCTGCAATCTATTGTTTTTGCCCCCACCTCCCCCCTTCAAAATGAACCTGCCAACCATGGCATCAACACTTTTCTATATGGCCCCTCATTCCTTATCTTCTGACATCCAAAAGCAATGTGATATTAACAGTTCCATCAATAATCTTCTACAGATGCCACTAAACTCTTCTATGTAACCATATCTCTTGACCTCTCCCAGTGAAGTAAACTTTCTTCAAATTAGGATGGAAACTGTTTTAATCTTGTATTCTCTAAGTATGCTTTTAAAAACTCTCATCTTCCTTTCTAGAACCATAAACTTATCACCCTCAAAGTTTCCCTCACTAATTCTTCCTCTAAACTTTCTAAATCTGTACAAAGTTTTTTGTTCTGTTTGCCAGTATGCTGATATGATAGTCTTAGGTTCATTGCTTTTCTCTAATTGTACCCCTTCCCTTGGGCAATTAATAAAATAATTAGCAATTCAGTATCATCTCTCTCCTGATCCTTTAACAACTGTTGTGGCCTGTAAATGAGTGTCAACTGTTGTGGCCTTAAAGTAAATAAAAAACAGCAGTAATAATATTTTGATGAACCAACAGTAGTTACCCATCTGGGGCTGGATCCAGACCTTGTTAAGTGCATTGACTTAGTTACACCTGGGCTAAACCATGTTGAATTCAGGGGGAGTCAAGTTAATTGTATACTTTGCATGCAGGGATATATCTTTAAATTGCTTACTGCACACAGATACTGACCAGCTTTACTATCACACTGTTATTTAGACTTGGGATAGGAAACATCACCTCTCAACTCTAATACTGTTTGCAGCAGATGAAATATGACTCCCCTGAAATCAACATGGTTTAGCCCAGGTGTAACTAAGTTCATGCACTTAACAAGGCCTGGATCCAGCCCCTGGTCTCTCTATTTCTGTTATACTGAAATAATCCCTAGCTATCACTCACACTGCCTAAGTGCTATCCTTGACTTTGAACTAATACTGTACAATCTATATGTAGATCCTGTTACATACATCTGAAAAAAAAAACATTACAAGAATACACAAATATCTCATACAAAACAATGCAAAAACTCTCATTCATGCACTTGCTATCATTCACATTGATTATTGCAATGCTTTACTCCCTTGGACTCCCACAATATAGCTGTAGACCTCAAACAAACCATGTTCCAATGTAAGTAGTGGCAAACTTAATCTCTGCAAACAAAATTGGAGTTGATATGTGTGGTTTCCTATGTTGACTGTAATTTGAAGATTTACCAAATTTTACAGTATCTTAAATCCGGTAATTTACAGGATCCCAACAGCATGTATTCACTGGGGGGGAGATCATGTCAAACAAATCTTATTGAATTCAGTAAAGTATTAGATAAAGGGGGAGCTGTAGACATAAGTTATCTAGATTTTAGTAAAGCTTTTGATACTGTGCCACATCAAATACTGTTAAATAAGAGGGGAAACTTTGGGATTGGACTAAAAGATACTTGCATGGATACGATCTTGGTTACAGGATAGACAACAGAGGGTAGTAGTAAATGGAAAGCCTTCTGAGGATGGTAAGGTAACCAGTGGAGTACCCCAGGTTTTTGTACTTGGACCAGTGCTATTTAATATTTTTATAGGTGATATTGCCTGTGGTATCGAGGGAAAAATATGCGTTGACACAAAGATATGTAACAGGGTAGACACATCAAGAGGGGTACACAAAATGAGGGATGATTTAGGTAGACTGGAGGAATGGTTAAGAGTGTGGCAACTGCAGTTTAATGCCAAAAAATGCTAAACATGCACTTGGGGCACAAAAATTCAAAAGCTCAATATATCATTAATGGCACTACATTAGAAACTATTGAGGAGGAAAGGTATCTAGGAGTCATTATTTCATGTGACTTAAAGGTAGTTAAGCAATGTAAAAAAGCAATGAGAAAGGCAAGTCAGATGCTTGGTTGCATAGGGAGAGGAATTAGTAGCAGAAAGAGAGAAGCCCCTTTATAGATCGTTGGTACGACCTCACCTAGAATACTGTGTTCAGTTCTGGAGACCATGGCCCAGACAGTATTAAGGTGGCCATAATCTAGGACGATTATCGGTCCCAGCAGTCAGTGGACCGATAAACGGGTCGATTTCCCGCAAGGGAAATGTCCTGTTATCGGCACCATACACCTCCTCTGCTGGGACTGATAATTCTAGCAGAAGTGGGGGGAGGCATGCTCTGTCAGCTTTGAATTATACCTTCTAAGCATAGTATATAGATATACAGCTGCGGTTAATGCAGGCAGAAATACAGATAAGAATCAGCCGAAGCCACGCTTCACACATCGCGTCTTCGGCTGTTCCCTGTCTGTACTACTCCCTTCAATAGCCGCTGCTGCATATCTATGTACTATGCTGTTCTGACAGCTTTGAAGGTATAATTCAAAGCTGACAGAGCAGCTTTGTACATAGATATGGAGCAGCGTCTATTGCAGGGATAGGGAGCCATTCAGCTTGCTGATTGGTTCCCTTAAAATATCGGGAGCTTGCTC
This sequence comes from Limnodynastes dumerilii, assembly GCA_011038615.1. Lineage (NCBI taxonomy): Eukaryota > Metazoa > Chordata > Amphibia > Anura > Limnodynastidae > Limnodynastes > Limnodynastes dumerilii. Next base: position 167,526 of record WWET01002898.1, on the reverse strand, counting down.
CTGATATTTATTAAACTTTTCACAAGACCAAATAATTGTACCAGAGCGTTTCTGGTTCATTTATTTGGCGTTTGAAAAATCGATCTTGACCACACAACTACAGCAATTATTTGCTGATCACCTGATAATTGGGTGATCGGGCCGATAATCACTCTAGTGTATGGCCACCTTTAGAGTTAAGAGGTGATGTTTCCTATCCAAAGTCTAAATAGCAGTGTGATAGTAAAGCTGGTCAATATCTGTGTGCAGTAACCAATTCAAAGATATATCCCTGCATGCAAAGAATACAATTACATTGACTCCACTTAAAATCAACATGGTTTTGCCCAGGAGTGACCTTCCTCTCATCTTAAGTTATGGATGGACTCTATGATTAACACAACAATTATTTATGCCTCTCTATCACAAGTGAATATAAACGCTGATGGACTGGCATGGCACTTTTGTGAATACTATCTGAAATTAGATCTGTATTTAAAACTTCATATCAGGTGGCTTAGGTTTCTCCGGCGTACTGTACATACCGATTCTCAAAAGCAAACTCTTCTATTTTGCTTTTTGAATTGGCCTTTGTTTGCTTTACTGCCTGGAATCTGGCAAAACTGTCCCTGTTTCTACTTTCTTCTAAGAGTGTATTATATAATATGGGAGTATATTTTTACACAGTGCTATCAAGGTGTGTCTGGGGTCAGTGAAGCACTGACCTTTTGTTTCTTAAGCAGAGTACACAATTATCCAATCCTCTTCAGATCCAACTCCCGACCAGACTGTTCACACAATCCTACAGCAGACGAAGGTTTGCAGATACAACACCTAAACCATGACACACACTTGTCCAATCTCACAGCAAATCTTCTGAAACCCTATGTTGCACACACAAAAGCGGCATTGCATGATGGAATCGGAAGAAGAATCTAATTAAGCAGTCGCAGAAAGTATACACACTTGTGATTGGTGGTCTGGTCTTACTTTTTAAACAGGTTTACATTTTTTTTTACCCATCCAGGTGACCAGCGTTGAATGTTGCAAGCAGTCGTGTACACATTTATCCAATGTTGGGCCAACGGGTGTGTTGGCGGTTGGATTGGGCACAAATTGGATGTGTGTACCCACCTTTAGTGAATCAACACCTGCATCAATCCTTGTGAATTGTAAATGTAGAAATCATAAAATAACATAATGGAATGTAGCACAAAGCAATATGACTGTTAATAGTGAGTTAGTGATATGCCCAAAATAGTGTTTAAAAAGACTCAGAGCTGAGATGTGAACATTCCACCCCCCCCCCCCCCAACCCCTTCTTTAACATA
>WWET01002898.1:93714-112020 GCA_011038615.1 Limnodynastes dumerilii | reverse complement strand
TACAAAATACTCCGCACCTGAGCTTCTAACTGTCATGCTCACCTGGTGAAATGACTTAATTGATATTTAAAAAACTACCATAGTAACTGACAGCTGGATACTGAGGAGCGGAGTCTTTTGTACCTCATGGAATGGGTCATGTTGGAGGGTATACAGTACACTGACTATATGGACTTTCTGGAGCTGATCAAGAGTTTTGATTACACCTAAGTTTCAGGTATTCGCACTGCGCATGATGTGCACAACAAGCACAGAAGGACAGACACAAGTCAGCTGATCCACCTGTGTTCACTCTGCGCTAATGGATCAGGCTGTTCCACTATATTAAAATGAGTTAGTGGGCGGTTTAGTTATGCGTCCAGCGCAGTAGCCGAACGCTTTGTGCTTCCTCTTAATGATGCACCAGGGATGATGTAAGTGTAAACGGAGGAGATTGTAATCATTAAATGACCCTATTCTTATAGTAATATCACAGCACTACACACCTATACATTAGTATGTTACAGGGAAGAATACAATATGCTTTACAACAGGGTTGCCGACTCTCCCGGAATGTCCGGGAGACTCCCGAAATTCGGGCAGTACTCCCGGGATCCCGGGAAAGCCAGCAAATCTCCCGCAAGTGACTTGAGGCCCGTGGTTGCACTGAAACTACGGCCTCAAGTCCTGCCCCCCTGCCTAGCAACACTAATATAGCCCCGTCCCGACCCCTATTTCAAGTAAAAACGGGTCACTATGAGCCAGGGGGCGGGGCCTAATGACGCGATTTGCGTAACCCGCGTCATTAAGCCCCGCCCCCATATGCATCGCTAGCTTCTCTCCGGGATCTCCCGGAGGGAAGCTGCCAAAAGTCGGCAACCATGAGTAGAAGCCCCCTGGAGAGTAGTAATGGGGGAGGAGTTCACAGTAAAGTGGCATTGCAGGGCCACTTCTAAAATTGACTATGAGGCCTGGCAGTGCCTAGACCCACCCCTGGCCCTATTTCAGAGTTTTAATTACTTGGTGCCTTGCATTCATTACATTTGTAGGGTTCTTCAAGGTTCATTATGTCACCCCTGTCCTTCTAAGCTTAACAACTTGGAAATGTAATAAATGTCCTGAGCACCTGCAATACTATATAAATATATATACACAGAACCCAGAATAATTACAAGATGTCAGGAGATACAAGCATCCAACTATTAAACTGGATTTAAAAATCACGAAACACGGGTTACTACAGTGAAAAGAGCCACCATGCACTTTGCCTGATTCAGACTTAAGCAGGAAATAAGTATGCGCGGATTCTCAAAACTACGCACCCACTCCCATGACACTCCCCTCGTTCTTATGGATTTTAGCCACCATCCAAATTGCCTAACCCATCCCAAATTATCCAATTTAAATGCCTACCACGCCCACTGAATAAAATAATTCCTAGTCTATGTGTTTTAGGGAATTTAGACTGTAACATGCAGTGTGGTAGGTACTGATGGGAATGGTTGCTTAAACATTGTAAAGTGCTACATTATATGATGGTGCTATATAAAAACATGTTAATAAAATAAATATATACATTCTTGTTAATTTGACTTATAATCTCCCTAATAGCATTTTAAAAATAAAACTATGAAAAGTCCTTAAGTTTATCAAAGTTAACTTAATATTACTTAAAACTTAAACCTACTATTTTGATCTCTCTGGGGTCCTGGGTGGTCTGCCACTGAGGATCAGATCATCTAAGGAATGGTTTTTATTTTAATGCTGGTGATGGATGCAGAACACACAAATCACCACTAGAGTGCCTAACAGTGACTTCTATACTACACAGAGAGCACATCAGTGACCACTATACAATAGAGAAAGCCTAAAGATGACCACTCACAATTCAAAACAAAGAGCCACCAATAAATACTATTAAAAAAAAAGGGTCAACCAGTGACCTAATTTTACATGGAATATTATAAATATTATACAGTTATACTTACACAAACCATAACTGGCAACATGACATCTCAGCAAATGTGCAATTAAGTGCTCCAACCAGATCTATCTATCTATCTATACACATTTACACATTTAAGTCTACCAATACAGTCCTACATTTTTGGGGCCCTGAAGCTTGAACTGTTGAGGGGGACCCTTTGCAACAATCAACAATAGCGCCTCATCCAACAAGATCCAAAGGGCCTTTCTACCATTGCACAGACCTCAAGACCGAAATGGCAGAGAACTGCAATAATCACACAGCGACACTGACAGCAGCTCTCTACTCTGCGCCCAGCCTGATCATAGGAACAATCCTTTGGTTGTTGCTGTGGATAGTGCCTGCAAGCCAATACTGATTGGGGAAGGTTTCTGCGTAGAGCATATTCTAAGGTCAATATTAAGTACTTCAACCCATTGGCTTATGATTCCATCACTAAATAACCTTATTTTAATAACACACTTAACAAAAACCCAGCGGGTTTTGTTGAAAAAACGCACACTTTAAATAAAATGCCTAAAAAATAAAATAAAAAAAAAGTTGCTTCAGGGCTTCCGGATTAGGGGCCCTGAAGCTTAAGCTTCATTAGTTTTATAGTAGATCCACCACTGAACCTATACAGAGCGCACACCCAAGACCGAATTACACAATAAAAAGAATCCACCAGCATCCTTTGGATATTGTTCTGCATTCCACAGCTAAATTCTCCTATTAAGCATTTAGCAAATACTACACTTATACATATAGCCGCTTGGATTATAAGATTGTCTATGTGATTATAACTATTGTCTAAATGATTATAACAATTCTTCTATTAATTTCCCATCAACAATGGAATACCTGGCTTGCCAATTGTTATATCCATATTTTTCCATCTACATGTTTTATTGCTTTTAAAGTGTGTGTGTGTGTGTGTGTGTGTGTATTTCAGTAACTGGCAAATGCTTTATTTTCTACCTTATCATTCAGTGTGTATTACTCTGAATGTTTACAGTATATGACACTTTTTTTTATGTTTTTATGTTTGATTTAATGTGATAGGTGTTGTTCTATTAGAGATCTATAAAACTCTGAGTGCTTCCTTTCTATTTCAGTTGCAATAAATATTACACATAAATGCTCTTCCATATAGAATTTCATGTTATATTATTCAAATTAATAAAAAAAAAATAAATGATTTTGTTTGCATGCTAAGCAGGTTATTTAATTATTGGTGTGTAAAATTTATTATGTAATGTCTGGATTCCCAAGTAATTACAAAAAACCCATAAAAATACCACCGAAAAGTTGGGGCAGATCCAGAGGTGTATGTAAATTAGCACACATCGAGCATCCCATGTATCTGGAAAAAAACACATGGGGCCAGATTTACTAAGCTGTGGGTTTGGAAAAGTGGAGATGTTGCCCATAACAACCAATCAAATTCTAGCTCTCACTTTCTTTTTACATATAGAATGTCAGCTAAAATCTGATTAGTTGCTATGGGCAACTTCTCCACTTTTCCAATCCCGCAGTTTAGCAAATCTGGCCCATGGACGGGCTATGTGCGCTGTAAACATGAATGCAATGGTACAGAAGGCGGCATACAGACACAAAGCAGCCATGCTCAGTGCTGCTACGTGGCCATATATGTTGTACAAGAGCAGGGTGGTACACTGTAATGTATAATGGAAATGGTGTTATGGTTTGTGTAAGCACTTCAGTCACCATTCAAATGCACTAAATCTACATCCTATAAAATAATGATGATGATGATAATAATAATAATAATAATAATAATAATAATAATAATAATAATAATAATAATAATGGTCCTGATTAACAGTTAAAAAGGAGATAGAAGAAGGAACGGATTCTCAACTATACGCACTTTAGTTGCAAGGCAACTCCCTTCACATGCCATCGTTTTTGTTGTTCTTGACTTAAGAAAGCCCTAGGCAGCCTTATCTTCCCATGCGTTTGGTTGTGCGTAGTGATGGCACACCCAGTTGTATGGATCTCTGAATGTATGGAATTGCTTTCTGTACATACAGAGATCTGCAGCATAACATCTGCTGAATGTATGCGCAGTAACATTGCAAAGGCCAATTTTTTGGTCTCCGAACAGAATGGCCCTATTTTGAAGGGGCCATTCTCTCCCAGCCAGTTCAGAACTGGCTGGGAGAAAATGACAAAGCACGAAGAGGCAAAGCAAACGATCCCTGGAGCACCAAAAAGGGAGCTCCGAAAGGTAAGTATATATCTAACCCCAACCCTTTCCCTAATCTTTACCCTAACTCTCCCCTTCCATGACCCTAACTGACCCTAAGACTCCAATCTCCGCAGCCTAAATCTACACTCCCCTATCAGCAGGCTGATCCTGACCCTAATCCTCCCCTTCCATGACCCAAACCCTAACCCTCCTTTCCCCAGACCCTAACTCTAACCCTCACTTCCCCAGACCCCAACAGTAAAAGTCCCCGGAGAGTTATACCCACCTCTATGATGGGGTCTGCCGCAGACAGTGGGTGCGACAGGCCCGGTTGACGGCACCTCCCAAAAATGAATGGGTAAGTATGCTGATCAGCATACTTACCCATTCAATCAAAAATGTCAAAATGGCTGTTATTCGAAATAGAGACATCTGAGAGTGAGCTTTCGGCTGTCTCTATTCTAAACAGCCATTTTCGGGTCGGTTGCATAAGTCGAGCAACATTACTGAGTTTGGATTCAGTTGCATGACTGTACATAAAAAATATTAATACAACTGAACACTAAAAAGCTGCTGTATGGATAGGTTAAATGGGCTTAGAACTCTTGTCCTTGTGAAATATATTAATGTTTTGCAACATTCAGTACTGGACAGATAAGCTTTCTTATTTTCTGTATTTGCATGTTTTTTGAGCCAATATACTTTGTAAAACTGGGCAACACAAAGATAGCAGGCTCTGCATAAATGTAGCTGCTGACTCAGTCCTTATCCCTTGATAAATAAATGCCCTATAGTAGTGTATGCGGTTCCTGCTGTTTATGAGCTTTTAATACCTGCTGCTTCCATTTTTAATGCAATTCAAATCCATCATTATATGATATTCCCCTCTGGCTTTTCCGTATTCTAACCACTAAGTCAACTTTTGCAGGTCTATGAAATATGTAATATTAACAATATGAATATATTGTAGAAAAACAGGGAGTTCCAGTATGACAATAAGTGCGTGGGAAAAGTAAGTAGGCTATAAAATAAATTTTATTAGTACTACTGAGGTGTGCTTATTTTTCCAGTATAAGCAATTTGCATTTAAATTCACACTGATCATTTCTACCCAGACTTTACATGTTGTCACCACCCAGCGCTGGGGCTGATCCAAAGTTTAAGATTAAGGGCAAGTGTAGACCTGAGCAAAACCATGTTGGAATGTGAGGGGTGCAAATTACTTAAATAAATAGCTTGCTGGGAATATACTTTATACTTGTACATTCAGTCGAACTCATATATTGCATAGTTTTATGTTTAATCTGTGAGTTAGAGCTGAGCTAGAAAACTTTGCTAGTCGATACTGCTGCATTTCAACATGGTTTTGCCAAGGTGTACATTTCCTCCTGTTTTTGCTTGTATTCCCAAACTCTGGATCCACACTATAGTGTTTATTATCATTTCCTAAATAGACCACAAGACTTTCATAGAACCAGTTTATTTGTGGCATAGTTGAGCATGTGTCTGTATGCACTGTGTACAAATCAGGGCACAAAGTGAAGGGGGTATACAGGGGTAGGGTGTGGGTCCCCGCTTAGAATGGCCCTATTTCGATAGGGCCATTTTGCTGGGATTCCGATTGCATACGCCTCGATGAGCTTTCGGTAAGTACCCTAATCCTTTCCCTAATTTTAACACTGTTTAACACCTAAACCTAACCCTCCCCTTCTGACAGCCTGACCCCAACCCTCCCTTCCTGGCAGCCTGACCCTAACCCACCATCTCCCACAGCCTGACCCTAATTGTCCCTTCCCTGCAGCCTGAAACTAAGCATTCATCTCCCGCAGCCTGACCCTAACCCTCCCTCCACTGCAGCCTGACCCTAACCCTCCCCTGCAACCTGACCCTAACCCTCCCTACCCCGCGCCCTGGAGAGGCTACTCACCTTTCCCTGCGGTAGTGGCGGCGGAGCGATATTGGCGACGGCGGTACTTGCGAATGAGAATGGGTATGAGTATGCCAATTATTAACTGCAGAGTATTCGAAATAGGGACATCCGAAAAGGAACTTTAGGATGTCCCTATTTCGGAAATCAGCAGTGACTGCAACTGACGGGGGTATGCCATACCTCCACTTTTCCAATTGGTTTAATTGAGAAACTATATATCTCCATTCACTTCTATTATTTCTATATTTTCATACTGCCACTTCTAAATGTTCACTTCGATCACTGGTACAAATAACATACAACACTCTAAATAACAACACAGACTAAGACAGCACTAAAGCAGATGGTGTGAGCATCAAAAAATTACAATTAAGAATGAAGTTCTGCGCAGTATTGCAAATCAGTAAAAAACATGCTCATAGATTGAATATGGAAAGTTCCATAGAAAGTGTTAATGTAAGGAGTAGTAATTTTACTGCTTACCTTCCAACATTAGTGATGAGTCTTATGCTAGGCATTCCCTTGTTGTGGAAGCAGCGCTGAGGTCAGGAGTTTGATTCCCGACAATGCCTTATCAGTGTGGAGCTTGTATGTGTGGGTTTCCACTGGGTGATCTGATTTCCTCCCACACTCCAGAATCCTGCTAACAGGTTAATTGGCTACATTGGGCCTGATCCAGACCTACGCTCAGTGTAACATCAATGCACTTTCCCTGACACTCCCCTGTCCGGGCGTAATTACACTCTGTTACACCGGCTGAAGGCTACCCTACCTTCAGCCAGGGTAACAGAGTGTAATTACACCCAGACCCGGGCGTAATCTCAAAACCCTGCCCTCCCTGCCTCATCTCCCTACCTCCCCCGCCTACCTTCCCTAAGTCTAGTGTAAATACGGTGAGCGTAGGCTTGACATGACCCCTCCATCATATTAAGGGACACCCGATCCTAAAGTAGGGTTTTTTTAGTTACGCCGAGCAACATCTAAACAGCCGATCTTACACATACGTCTGCTGTAACTACGGCGGCGGGAGTTATTCTGGATCAGGCCCATTAACCCCTGTATGTCTGTTTGTGTTATTTAATTTAGACTGTGGGGCCGGGACTGATGTGAATGGTTGCTTAAAAATGGAAAAGCGCTATGTAATATGATGTTTTTAATAAATAAATTGATAAATATTCAGCAAAGAGTAGATATGATTGGTCATACTTCTCAGCGTCTGTCCCAATCAGGGAAATGGTAACTTGATTTGTACAGCTACCTGAAATAAGAACTATCAGACCACAAATAGGATAGTTGGAATACTACTTGGTGAAATAGGTCCTGTGGAAACGGTGAATGGAGGGGGTCATGTTGGAGGGTCTAAAGGATGGTAAATGTGTCACAACATATTCAATTGTGCTTATGCACTGACACAAGCTCTGGTCTATTTAGTAATGTGCTCTACTAAAGCATTGTATACTTGCTATTAGATCTGTTCCTGCAATATAAAACTACTATTTTAATGTGTAAAAGAAGTAAAATGATAAATTATATTATATTAAATTACTTCAAAACAGGACTTGTTACAGACAATAACAATGCAATTCGTTAATGTAGATTTATTTTATTTTTATTATTTTTAAATCAACATTATAAATTTCCTGCTTTCACAAAAAACGTTAATGGACATCTTAGATATTTTGGCAGTCAGATAGTACAACCATATTATCACTATTATCATTTTACATATTTTTTTTAACATTAATTAGCGCTTTACAATTTTATACAGTACTTCAACTTCTGGCACAGTCTAATTCCCTAACACACACGCTCACAGGCTATATATATTTTTGCACCATGCGGTATGACAGTGGGGGCGGTGTGGGAGCAGAGCTTGAATGGGGCGGAGCTTATTTGTCCTGTTTTCAGGCTCCAAAATGTTGGGAGATATGCTAATATATCCCACATGTATTACACATATTGGAAACCCCCCTTTCAAAATCCTGTGTTTGCCACTGGCATTTAACAAGGCAACATATTTGTTAAGGAAAACCTAATAATGCATAATGCTGAGGTTATGGTGGGTAATCTGTTGATTGAATCCATTAAGCTAAACAATGTATTCTATAGATTACGTGTTTCATGAAACGGGGGCGTTACAGTGTGAGAGGTTGCCTGTCCGCGGCACTCTCCAGCCTTGCCCATGCTGCATCCTCCTGCTCAGCATCCTGTGTGGTCTCTGGTGGTGTCTCGGCGCCAAGTTCCAGTGCATGGGTGCCGCCATCTTGGATCCAGTCACTTGACATGCCCCAGCCAATCGGATCTCTGTCTAAGGAACCACATGACCAGACCATCCAATCCTGGTCAAGAGCCCTTTATTTAAACCTGCAGCACTGAGTAGTAATACTCAGTCAAGATGGTCAAGTCCAGGTCCTGTCCTGGCCAAGCCCAGTCCAGCCAAGTCTGTTAAGTCCAGGTCCTGTCCTGGTCAAGTCCAGTTCAGTCAAGCTTGTCAAGTTTATTCCAGTCAAGGTTAAGTCAAGTACAGATCCAGTCCTGGTTAAGTCCAGTCCAGTCAAGCTTGTCAAGTTCATTTCAGTTCTGACTAAGTCCAGGTGAAGTCAAGTCCAGTCCCAGTTCTGGTCCAGTCCAGATCAAGCCAAGCGTGTCAAGTTCACTCCAATCCAAGTCGAGTCCAGGTTAATTCAAATTTCTAGTTCTGGCCCTGTCCAGGTCAAGTCAAGCTTACCAAGTTCAGTTCCACTCCTGGTTCGGTCCAGGTCAAGTCCATTCAAGTTCTGTCTCATCTGTCCCATCGAACCACTGCCAGCAGCCCATAAGCAAAACATATATTAAGCCGTCTAGCTTCCTATATTCCTCTGAACCTCTATCATGCCCGGGAACCCAGAGCGGATACCCTAACCCATCAGTCTGTGATAATCTGTTGATGAAATACTAAGATAGATAGATAGATAGATAGATAGATAGATAGATAGATAGATAGATAGGGCCCAATTCAATTCAATGTGAAGCAAGCGTTATTTTGGTTGTGAAGCTGATTGTGCAATGTTTTATCGTAGATTTTTATGCGCACCCCATAGAGCATATTAACAGCTGCAAATTTTTGTTACCGTAATGGCTGATTTTAAGCGCAATTAGCTTCGTATTCAAAATAACCCTGGCTTTACATTGCATTGAATCAGGTCCTTAATGTCATAATAGACCTGTGACCTACCTTCAGTTACATATAAACGTACATATAAACCATAAATTCCACTTAAACTCCATTATTTAACAATCAACAAGGGTTTTACATATCCTGATTATTGCTATCAAAAGAAAAGGAAATGTGTACATGTTAAATTCATTAACTATTGACCTCAGTTTCTGTACACATTTGATAAGATGTCTAGTGAATGAGTCAGAGTAGTTGATGGCTGTGTGCCATATATACAACTGTTACCCAGCAATGGATGTGCTGTGATTATATTTAAGTAGACTGAAACTCTGATTGTCTTCCTGAACTGAACTGTGTGGTTGTAATGATCACTCTTCCTAAGAATATGTTAGCAAAATGCATCCTCCAGCAGAGATGCTGTATTGTGTTCTTCAATAAAAGTGATTCCACTGCTATTTGTAGAACTGAACACAGTGATTTATAAGCCTGTGGGAATTTTTCAGCCATTAGTATCTATGATGTAGTATACAGTTTTTAAATGAATTGTAACTAAAGTTAACTTTTTCTTTGATTTTCAATAAAGTTTTGACAGTAGGTTATAATTGATAAAATAAGATAAATCTGTCAATAAATACATAATTTGTTTGAGGAATCTAACTGCATAAAATTGGAAGGGATGAATGTATTATTTACAGGTAGCATGGACAATAGGGGAAGGACATAGTATGGGGTTAAAAAAGAGACCAGGAAGAACGGCCACTGCTTCTTGGTTACTTGTCTATATAGTAGTTGGGCTAATCAATTCTCAACACTTTCTTGTTGAGGAAAGTGGTCTGTTCATATAAAACTCAAATTAAACACCATAGAAAATATTGGGTCTTTAATCATAATTAAATACATACTATAATTTATTTCATTATAGAGTGCATTATTCATTTAATTGGTGAACAGTTGTTTGGTGATTGAAGGAGGGCACAGTAAAACATAACCAATATCTGTTGCAGGTTTTATTTTCATTTGATGTACTGTTTGTCTATATTTGTATGTTTATATAATCCTCCAGGGAGCTTTATTTTTTGTTTTATAAACTAATTAATAAAAGATAAAAATGATATACTATTTACCCCTTTTTTTTTTAATCATATAAAATATCGTTTTATTCGTATTTTATTTATTGTGCGATAAGGCACAAGGAATATTTTTTGTGTTTATTTTTTGTTTCTCATGTCATATGACACCCCTTTTTTCTTTGAAAACTGGATTATCACAGGGTCTATGTGGTTATCTTTGCCTTTAAAAGTAGTGTATCCTAATTGAATTCTGTAGTTTTGTAAGCATGTATTTCATTCTCTTGCCACTACTTATAGAACAGCCCTGGATAATACCAAACAATCCTACTTTCAATCTCTCATTTCTATTCGGGGGTAGATCCAGAACTACGTTTGCCGTACGTTTATTCGCGTAGCATATTTTCGTGTGCGGAAATTCTATACACTCCCCTCGGCACACCCCTTGAACGTACGTATTTTGTCAAGATACGCTTTCCAAACCCTACCTTAACTTTTGCCAACGTAACCGCATTGATACGCACACGTACGTATGGCCAACACGAATTTACGTGTTGAATGTACCATACTGTACACTTTAAATAAAACCCCTCACCTACTTAACGTATTTCAGACGTATTTTGGACTCACGTAAAATTGGCACGCCCACACGTAAGTATTTACGTGACAAATACATGAATGGCCCATACGTTCAAAATGACGCTACGCAACTGAGCGTATTTTGTATGGGGCGCATGCGCAGTACTTACAAATAGGCGATTTTACGTCTCCGCCACGTGTAAATTCGCTCACAAGCGTTGTTCTGGATCAGGCCCCAGGCTTCTAACCCCAACAGCCTCTTTCGGATATTTAATTTCCTACTCAACCCTCCTGTGCACAATCCACCATCCTCCAACAATGCCCAAGATCTTGCAATGTACTTTAAGGAAATTACATTTCTGCATAAAAGTGGCAGTAGGGAAGAAGTGGCAAACTACTGACCAGTGAGCAGGGCCGGACTGGCCATCTGGCAGTTCTGGCAAATGCCAGATGGGCTGCTAGAGGGATGGCCAGTACTTTGCTGCAGAGAGTGGCTGTTGGAAGCAGCTGAGAGTCCCTCTGATACTTGCAGCGTCATTAGCATACTGCAAGCAGCTTCGCATAGAACTTCTCACAAGCCTTTTCCTAGTGCCTGGTAATCAACCAATCAGGTAGCAGAAAATGCTACTATGCACCGCTCCCACTTCCTGCACAGTCCAGCACGGCACAGCTCCCTGCTGACAAAGTAAGTGTGTGTTTGTGTGCCTAAAACTGTGGTTTCTGTGTGTAAACAAGTTTTGTTTTGTGGGAGTATTATGTGTGTGTGTAGATATATAGCTGTATTTACCTATATCTGTGTGTGTGTGTGTGTGTGTATGTGTATGTATGTATGTTTGTGTATAGCTGTATTAACCTATGTGTGTGTGTGTAGATATATAGCTGTATTTACCTATATCTGTGCGTGTGTGTGTATAGAGATATATGTAGCTGTATTTGCCTATATTTGTGTGTGTGCTAGGGTGCCTGCTGAGCCGTCACAGCAAATATAGAAATCCACAAATAGCGGCACTCAAAGACCTGTAAATCAACTTCTTACAAAAGTATATAGTACCGACGTTTCAATACCTTATTAGTATTTTCATCAGGGCAATCAAAAACATGTAATGTCACACATAAATATAGAGAAAACATAGTAAACTACTTACCCCACCACGTTGAATCCCTCCCCACGGTCCCATGGCGGCGATGGATACCGGCTCCCTTCCGCCGGAAGTGATGTAACGGGAACACCGGACGTCCCCGGTCGTCATGGAGACCTGATAAACAACAGTGTACAGTTAAAAATACATATACATACAGCAGCAGAGAAAGATGAACTACGAAAGAACTATCTAGGATACTGATACTACACGCTCCTACCACATTCAACTGTCAATAACCACACTTTCACGTGAAGCTGGTAACAGAATAACGGCGCCCAAACTGCACCAAGATGTCATATCCCAGACAGTTCTAAGTTAATTATTGGCTCCTCTTGTAATGGCCAAGTGTAAGCTATTAGACACCTAAACTAGAGAAACATACACGAGTAACTTAATTAATGTCATCAGAATTCCAACCTATGACATAAACCATGTGTCACAGGTACATGTCCACAGTGTCCCACTTTATGTGCACATAACAGGGTTAAAGAAGTTATAGGAAACAAGAGAGGCTGAAGGCTTCACTGAGGCCATGGGGTGATAGAGTTTTTAAGCGGTGTATCCATATCGCCTCCTTTCTTCAAAGGAAAAAGGAAAGCCAGAGGAAGAGGGGCTCTAGTAAGGGGCAAATAGAAAATTTAGTTTTTAATTGGTCTGCTAGACATCTTACAGCTGCAGAAACGTAAGTTCTAAATTACGGTTTGCCGTTTATACCTACGGTACAACACAGTGACTTTAACCGGAAGGTAGAAACATACCGCTTCCAAAGGCAGTTACGCCTTAAGGAATTTTTCCAGCATTCTGCAAGCAGCAATAAAACACAGTTTAAAAAGAGGTCTACCTTTGATCCCCCCTATCTGCATCCATCCATCGAATCCTTTGGCCGTATGCTTGAACAGAGCACCACACGAGAAGTACCAACACATAATAAACATAATCTGTCTCAGGATGAACACCAGGCACTCCAAAGTCTACGGACGGATCAGAGCATCGTTATTCGCCAAGCGGATAAGGGCAGAGCTATAGTCATCCTTGATCGGTCCACTTATTTAAAAGAGGCTTATAGACAACTGGATGACACCAACACCTACAAACAACTACATCATGACCCAGTTCAAGAATATAAAAAGGAACTTGATGGTGTACTATTGGAGGCGGTACAAAATAAACCGATTACTCGAGAACTGGCTGAGTATTTAATGACGGATCATCCGATTAAACCCATCTTCTATATATTGCCAAAATTGCACAAAGTCCCTTGTGTCCAGCAGGACGCCCTATTATTTTGGCACTGGGATTCTTACTTCAGAACACATCAAAATTTTTAGATTCCTGCCTCCAACCATGTGTACAACGTATTCCCTCGTATCTACGGGATACTACATATTTCCTTAACCAACTGGGAGCTGTCAGTAATATTCCTTCGGGTCTACATCTCATCACCATTGATGTCTGCAGTCTGTACACGTGCATTCCGCATGAGGAGGGTATCCAGGCTGTAAAAAATTTCCTTAAGGATAATCCTACATATTCTGGCCCTGACATCACTTTTGTCCTCTCGCTATTGACAATGATGCTGAAAAGAAATTACTTTTTTTTCAACGGAGTCCAAGTGGGGTGTGCGATGGGCTCAAAAGTAGCCCCCCACCTTTGCAAATATTTACATGCACCAATATGAGACCCAGCACTTGTACAATGACATTAGATTCAAAGAAGGTGTACTTTATTATGGGAGATATATAGATGATCTCTTTTTGCTTTGGCAATCAGGGATAGAGATCTTCCATAGTCTGCTGGATGAGCTAAACAATAATCAAACCCCCATCAGATTTACCTGCAACATCAGTACCACGGAAATACACTTCCTAGACGTGAAGGTGCGGTTTAATGGGGAAAGTTTATCCACAGAACTTTTCAACAAGCCTACTGATCGCAACAATTTGTTGCATGCTGCATCATTTCATCCACCTTCTTTGAAATATGGTCTCCCTCACTCTCAATTACTGCGGGGGCACCGCATCAATAGTTGTCCAGCAACGAGGGATCAACAAATGTTAGAAATGTGCATGAAATTTAGCCAAAGGGGGTACGATTTGAACTCTCTTAAGTCCATCTGTGATAAATTAAAACTCATCCCTAGAGAAGAGATGTTGAGGCCGAAACCAAAAACCACGTTGGAGAATAGAATTCCGTTGGTCCATACGTATACAAATAAAGCCTCCACGATCAAAACCATTGCAAAAAGATTTTGGCTAATAGTTGAGGGAGATTCAGAGCTGAAATGCTTTAGGGATACTAAGATCATGCCCTGCTACAAACGGGGATCAAATCTGAGAGATCTGTTAGTTCACACTGATGTGACTTCCCGGGAATCTAACGTGGTGAAAACAGGATGCTTTCAATGTGTGAGTTATCTGACGTGCAGATATATGTTACCTGGGACATTCTTTACATACCCACATACGGGCAAACGGTATAAAATATTACATCATCTGACGTGTACAACAAACTACATCATTTACATGATCATTTGCCCATGTGGACTACATTATGTGGGGAAGACCCAGAGACAATTTAAAGAAAGGATGGCTTTGCACCGTTCGTCCATCAGAGCTGCATTAGAGGGAAGATCAGCGGAACAACCGGTAGCAAAGCACTTCTTGAGTGCCAAACACAACCTGTCGTCCATCAGATATAAAATAATAGATCATGTTCCACCATTGCCTAGGGGAGGCAATAGGGAATTGACCCTTTTAAGAAAGGAGGCAATGTGGATACACCGCTTAAAAACTCTATCACCCCATGGCCTCAATGAAGCCTTCAGCCTCTCTTGTTTCCTTTAACTTCTTTAACCCTGTTATGTGCACATAAAGTGGGACACTGTGGACATGTACCTGTGACACATGGTTTATGTCATAGGTTGGAATTCTGATGACATTAATTAAGTTACTCGTGTATGTTTCTCTAGTTTAGGTGTCTAATAGCTTACACTTGGCCATTACAAGGGGAGCCAATAATTAACTTAGAACTGTCTGGGGTACGACATCTTGGTGCAGTCTGGGCACCGTTATTCTGTTACCAGCTTCACGTGAAAGTGTGGTTATTGACAGTTGATTTTTGATCTCATTTAATTATTACATACTAGAGAATGTCAGCTAAAATCTCATTGGTTGCTATGGGCAACATCTTCACTTTTCCAAACCTGCAGCTTAGTAAATCTGGCCACTGGAGCCAGATTTACCCAAAAATTAGCAAAAATAAATAAAATAAAACTTTGGAAGTATGTCTAAGATTGAAGGCTTTAATGGGTGCCTTTAGTTGAATTGGCGCTCAATATAAAAACACATGATCTATGTCTTTGTATATGATCTCTTAGGGCCAGAGTTACTAAGCTGCAGGAAAGAAAAAGTGGAGATGTTTCCCAAAGCAACCAAGCAGATTCTAGCTGACATGTTCTATTATGTAATAGGAGAGTGAGAGCTAGAATCTGATTGGTTGTTATGGACAACATCTCCACTTTACCTTTCCTGCAGCTTAGTAAATCTCGCCATTTCTGTTTAGAGTTTGGACCACCTCAGCAGCAAAGTTTTAAAAGTGGTTGGTATATATAAAATAGCATGGCACTCACAAATCTTTAAGCAAAAAACAGCGGTCTTTAATCCAACGTTTCAGTGACACTCAGGTCACTTTCATCAGGGACATACTATCACAAGTGCACATAAAACCCCCAAACTATAAATAAAGCCCCTATTGCACTCACCCAATCACCTGAATCCCATGCGACCACTGTCCGTCCACCCAGCGCAGGCCCGGGCCGTTCATCTCCCTCACTTCCGGCTAACAGGCACCAGTCACAGGGTTCACAAAGTTCACAATAGATGTATTATAAAAAACAAGATAGAGGTAAAGCATGGTTGCCGACTTATGGCAGCTTCCCTCCGGGAGATCCTGGAGAGAAGCTAGCGACGCATGCGGGGGGCGGGGCTTAATGACCCTGGCTCATGCTGCCCCGTTTTTTTATTGAAATAGGGGTCGGGACGGGGCTTGATGCCGCAAATTGCGTCATCAAGTCCCTTCCTGTGACTAGCAACACTAGTATACTAGTGAAACCACGGGCCTCAAGTCACTTGCAGGAGATTTGCTGGCTCTCCCGGGATACCGGGAGTACTGCCCGAATTTCGGGACTCCCCCGGACATTCCGGGAGAGTCGGCAACCCTGAGGTAAAGTCTCGTTAAGCTCTCCTGGTTTCACAGTACCCAGGGTAAAAATCCATCTTGAAAGAAGAAAATAAAAAAAAATGAGTAGAAGCAAAGAGGTAAGTGAACTTATAGGTATGTGTGTGTGTCTGTATATACAGTGTATATAGTGCAAGATTCAAGATTGCACAATATCAGGAATAGAGACTGCACATCAAACTTTTGAAATTGCCCATACATTTTTACAAATAATGAATTATTGATACATAATTAAAAAAAATGTACATGCTTATTTAGATTACTTGGTGTGCCTCTACTCATGAATGGGTATTTTTTTTTCATGGTAATATGAACACTACATTTGGTGTGGCTGCAAGGGTATGTACAACTTACACAGTCCCTTGCTGAATTTTTGTTTCAGTGGCCGTGTCATTATTATGTGACTGTGCCACTTAGCAACCGATGCAGTCGTTCAAGTAGTCTCAAGCACAGAAGGTGTGCCTGTGTGCGTTGAAATGCCAGGGCTGATTTTTAGTCCCAGTCCGGCCCTGCCAGTGAGTCTAACACCAGTAGTAGGGAAATTAATGGAAACATTGTTAAAGGAACAAATTGTACAGTATCTTAAATTCAGTAACTTACAGGATCCCAAGCAGCATGGATTCACTAGGGGAAGATCATGTCAAACAAAGCTTATTGAATTTTTTGACTGGGTCAGTAAAGTATTAGATAAAGGGGAAGCTGTAGACATAGCTTATCTAGATTTTAGCAAGGCTTATGACACTGTGCCACATCACAGACTGTTAAATAAGCTGGAAACTTTGGGATTGGATTTAAAGCTATTTGTATGGATATGATCTTGGTTACAGAAAGAAAAATCCCTTCTGGGGATGGTAAGGTAACCAGTGGAGTACCCCAGGGTTCTATACATGGACCAGTGCTATTTAATATCTTTTTAGGTGATATTGACTGTGGTATCGAGGGGAAAATATGCCTTTTTGCAGATGACACAAAGATAACTAACAGGGTAGACACGACAAGAGGGGGTACAGAAAATGAAGGATGACCTAGGTAGACTGGAGGAATGGTCAGGAGTAAGGCAACTGCAGTTTAATGCCAAAAAATGCTAAATCATGCAATTGGGGCACAAAAAAACAAAAGTTCAATATATCATTAATGGCACTACATTAGAAACTACTGAGGCGTAAAGGGATCTGTGACTTAAATGTAGCCAAGCAATGTAACAAAGCAATGAGAAAGGCAAGTCAGATGCTTGGTTGCATAGGTAGAGGAATTAGTAGCAGAAAGAGAGAAGTAGTGATGCCCCTTTATAGATTGTTGGTACGACCTCACCTAGAATACTGTGTTCATATCTGGAGGCCATATCTCCAGAAAGACATAAATACCTTAGAGACTGCAAAGAATAGCAACTAAAATGTTACATGGCCTGTGTCACAAAGCATACCAAGAAAGGCTAGAGGAACTAAACATGTATAGCTTAGAGCAGAGAAGGGAGAGGGGGGATATGATAGCAGCTTTCAAATATAACAAGGGCTGTGACCAGCTAGAAGAAAGTGTCATTTTTCAAAGAAAGAGGTGTAATAGAACACTGGGTAATGCATTTAAACTGGAGGGAGGTAGATTCAGAATAAATGTGTGGAAAAATCACTTCACTTAAAGGGTGATAGATAAGTGGAATAGACTCCCATCTGAGGTGGTTGAGGCTAACACATGTAAAGATAATTTTCTTTTCCTAATAGCGTAACATGCATATAATAACAATACGCAAATAAATTCGCACGCAATGCGAATTAATAGTAACGCACGCAATGCGAACCAATAATAGCATACGCAATGTAGTTCAATAGATGCGTATTTTACAATAAGGAAAAACAGACGCAGGTTGTGTTCCAATAATAGTCACATCATGTTTACTTCAATTTAACAATCAAACATATGTTACAATAGCCAAAAATACATTAGATTCTTACCAGTGTATTCAGGGATCAGATCTGTCCACTCTCAAGGTTTCAATCCAGAACTCCTCTGCTGACTGTTTCTAAGAGTCAGCTTTTATTTA
>WWET01002898.1:42256-56481 GCA_011038615.1 Limnodynastes dumerilii | reverse complement strand
TCCTTCCCCCCAGTATTCCCCATAATATGGCTCCAGTTCCCCTCCTTCCCCCCAGTATTCCCCCTAATGTGCCCCCAGCCTCTCCTCTTTACTTACCTGTTTCCTGAATGCTCCGCGGCGCTGTGTCTGCAGACAGGAAGTGCTCATAAAAGAGGTTCCTGTGTGAGCTGCAGCAGCTCAGACAGGAACTCCCATATGAGCGCTTCCCATCTGTATAGCGAGGAGAAGGGGAGAATGTCTGGCACCATGCTGGATAGACGCCGGACATCCCCCCGCTCCCCGCTATACAGATTGGCAGTGTTCATACAGGAGACTGTATAAACGCTGCCAATCTGTATAGCGTGGTGCGGGGGGATGTCCGGCGCCTATCCAGCATCGCATCCCCTCGCGGTCCGGGGATGCGTCAGTTAAGCAACAAAGCAGCACAAAAAAGGTAAAACCATTATGGTGGGTGCTTATGTGTGGTCCCAGTGCATATACTTCCAGGTTCTATATGGTCAGAAGAGATCTCTCCATCATGACACAAATTTTGCTAACACTTCGTTAATACGGAGGATGGAAGTGGTACATTTTACTATATAATCTATTCAGTTCTATAAAAACATAGATAGATTAGGAGAGATAGAAAGATAGATAGATAGATAGATAGATAGATAGATAGATAGATAGATAGATAGATGTTTAAACATTTCTCTTGAGGATTATAACCTATATTCTACTTTGCTTTTAGCACATTGGTTAATAGCAACCTTAAATTATCAAACTATTGATAAACACTTACAATATTTAAAAGTCATTGGCCAAATCCTGAGCTACATACAAGTGCATATTTACGCTAGCCGCTGTCATAAAATCATCTTTTTGTATTTACTGCGCATGTGCTTGGCAGATGTTCAGCAATGTAACTCTGATCGTACGTAACTTCAGTGTAAATACGAACGAAGGGGCTGGTTAACGTATGCTTTGTGGCCAGAGGGAGGCATTTAAATTGTACAGTATGGGTCGGGGCTGTTACATACGTCAAATCAATTATGTACTTGACTTGTACTTATGCTTGGAAAAGTTAAGGTAGGGTTTGGTAAACGTAAAATGAGTAAACTACGTACGAGCGAGGGGAGTGCCTAGAGGAGTGCATAGTACTTACAATAGCATAAATACGTTATGCGTCCGAACGTAAAAAGAACTTAGGTCTGGATCTACCCCCATGTTATTAATTGGGTAATGAAAAGAACCTAGAAGAATGTGACCTAGGGCCTGATCCAGACCTACGCAAATAATACGCCCTTGTGTGTAGCATATTTACGCCAGCTTACCTACGAAGCACGCCCAAGGCACTCCTCTTGCTCGTACTTACTTTTGCAATTTTACACCGACCAGACCCTGCCCTACATTTTCAGAGCGTATCTACTGGCGTCCGTAGTCTCCATGTGTAGTTATGACGCTAAGCATGCACATACGATTTAAATGCCTCACCCTGCCCTCAAAGCATAATACGGGTGTCGTATAGCTTGCACGCCGCTTCATGCATTGTTACGAAGCTGTTAAGCTCAAGGCCCATACGGCCTGAGCTACGTTGCGTAACATCTGCCGTGCGCATGCGCAGTTAGTACTAATGGGCGCTTTTACGTTCACGGCAAGCGTAAAATCACGAACATGCATGGATATCCACAAATTTTCCCGCAACCTGCCCCTCAATTCTTTTCAAACCAAAAACCCGCTCAAACAGAAGTATTAGAATTGAATACTGAAAGTGAGAACATAGCCCAACCTAGTTTCACACATACCCATCTCAGACCTAAATCATCTTTCTTCCCAGCTCACCTTAAAGGACCCTACATAGAGACCTTTATTAAAATGGTGGAGGAAGATATCAATAAGCTTCCTCCATATAAAATGTCACATCTTAAAAACAATCTAAACCTAGTGGAGAAACGGGCCCTTAAAGACTTACGTGAAAGGGAGGATATTATTATCAAGCCGGCCGACAAGGGAGGCGGCCTGGTTATCCTCAACAAAAATTACTATGTACAGGAAGCCTATAGGTTGCTGGCAGATACCAAAACATACTCAGCCCTAGACTCCAACCCAGGGAAATTATACCAGACTGAATTGGACATTTTCCTGAGACAAACACTCAAGCACCATCTACTTACCAGAAAAGAATTTGAGTATGTAAACATAAAGAACCCAATCCTCCCAGTGTTTTACTATCTCCCAAAAATCCATAAATCACTCACCAAACCTCTCGGCCGTACCATAATCTCAGGTGTAAATTCCCTCACTTCAAATCTCTCTGAATACATTGACCAATTTCTCCAACCAGTAGCTATCAAACAAAGAAGCTATTTTAAAGACACCTCCCACTTCCTACAAGTTCTACAGGAAATTATTTGGAGAGAGGGCTATATCCTTATGACCTGTGACATTACATCACTTTACACAGTCATTGATCATGTGAAGGGCTGTAAAGCCATCCATAGCATCCTATCATCTGACTTTGACTTACACCCGGGACAAATTCAGTTTCTCACCGACTCCATCCATTTCATTTTGGAACATAGTTACTTCTGGTTTGACAATGTCCACTATAAACAGGTCCAAGACACCGCAATGGGCACGAAATTCGTGCCCGGGTATGCTAACATCTTTGTGGCCCATTGGGAGAACAAATACATTTGGGACCAGAATCCTTTCAGTGAAGACATCTTGACCTGGCACAGATATATTGATGATGTCATCTGTGTCTGGAAGGGAACACCAGAAAATCTTAATAGATTTCTGGACCACATCAATAACAATGTTTGCAATCTGATTTTCACTGCTAACATGAGCAAAGAGAGAGTTGAATTTTTAGACTTAGAAGTCTACATCGAAAACAATACCATTCACACAAAAACCTTTATCAAGAAAGTGGATTGTAATAGTTATATTCCGGCTCATAGCAACCACCACCCGCGCTGGCTTAATAACATTTCTAAAAGCCAGTTTATGCGCATGAGGAGAAATTGCACCAACATCCAATGTTTCCATGCTAACATTCTCAGAGAAAAGTTCCTAGAGAGGAAATATAATGGATGATCAGTTTCAACATGCAAATGACCTTGAGAATGATTTCTGGTTAAAGAAAGAACCAAAACAACCACCGTGAACCCTAGAACAAACGAAACCAGAAGAAATCCGATTAATCACCAAGTACAGCAGTCAGGCCAAGGACTTCCAAAAGATCATTTTTAAACACTGGCCCATCCTGCCGAAAGATGAAAAAAATTGCCCCCTTCCTGTCACATAGACCAAAAATGACCTTTAGGAGAGCAGACAACCTGAAGAATATACTTGTCCCTAGCGACTTAAAAAACAAAACTGCACAGCCCAGCACATGGCTAAATGAGAACCAGCACGGCTTTTATCACTGTTTGAACTGCATTGGATGCAAAACAACTACCCAAAGATCAACTAAAAGCATCACTAGTTTTAAATCCAAAAGAAACGGACGTAAACATAAAATCAGAGAGAAAATTACTTGTTCCACAGAAGTCATAATATATCTACTCCAATGTCCTTATGGTTTACAGTATGTAGGCAAAACCACAAGGGCCCTAAAACTCAGGATTGTGGAGAATCTCCACAGTATAAAAAACAATATGGCCACACATAGTGTCCCACTCCACTTCTCTTCCACCCACAACTGTAACCCAGCGAACTTATCCTTTATGGGTATATAAAAGGTTAAAAAAAAACCCTGGAGAGGAGGTGATTTCCTGTCAATCATCTCCAAAGAGGAGAGTAAATGGATTTATGAACTGGGGACTCTCTCCCCTGATGGTCTAAATATTGACTTTGATTTGGTCACTTTTCTCTTCAAATAACCATGCATTGCTCCCTTTGCCACCTATATATAAATTTTTATAGCCTAAATTTTTATAGCCTCTATTCTCATCATGGTGTTTTACCATCAGCACTCTCTTATTTTGACCCCATGAATGCAAACTTTGCTATACGGTCCTACAACTAAATATGCACACTACTGGGACCCACTAACATTAGGAGTAGGGCACTAGAACCCAGCGCTTAATCACGCATCTCCAGCTGCGATCAGCGCATCTGCCTACACAGGAAATGAGTATTGATATTCCCGCCTGCAGCGCACTGCAAACCTCTGTATTCTTGGCATTCTATCACACCGCAACGTACATTCCTCATCATGTTTTGGTTTTGGATTGGTTTTACCAAAACCGCCCTTGTGTGTTTTGGTTTTGGTTTTGGTTCTAAAGTTTTTAAAAAATCATAAAAATAGCTAAAATCGTAGAATATGGGGGTGTTTTTGTTTCTTCAGTATTATTAACCTCAATAACATTAATTTCCACTCATTTCCAGTCTATTTTGAACACCTTACAGCTCACAATATTGTTTTTTTTTTTATCCGGTTTAGGCTGGATAACTAAGATAAGTGACAGAAGTCACTTTGTGATTGCCACACAAATCTGTCCACAAAAAAGACAATTGCTCACACACTGAGGTGGAGCAGAGCACAACCACAGTATAGCAGTGCCCCTACGCAGTACACAGCCCCTACGCAGTACACTGCCCCTACACAGTACACAGCCCCACGTGGCAGTCACACAGGACTACAGACAAACCCCCGGCCCCCCCTTCCAGTATAACCCATCATGTCTCCAGACCCCCAGAATCCCCTGTTATGTCTCCAGACTGCCAATAACCCCATAATATGTCTCCATCCCCCCGAGTATCCCCATCATATGTCTCCAGACCTCCAGTAACCCCCATTATATGTCTCCAGCTCCCCAGTATTCCAACCATATGTCCCCAGTGGCCAGCCCCCCCACAGTATCCACCATCATATGCCTCCAGCTCCCCAGTATCCCCATCATGTCTCCTGTCTTCCCAGTATTCCCATCATGTGTCCAGCTCCCCCCAGTATTCCCATCATATATTCAGCTCCCCCAGTATTCCAATCATGTGTCAAGATCAAAACATCTGTGCTGTCCTTGCAAAAAATAGGGACAGTGAGAAAGTTTGTATAGTATGGAGGGTGCCTAGCACATCCCCACTGTACTCGCAAAGTTTTTCAAAACATAGGACGATGTACATGAAAACAAAACCATGTAGATGATAGAAGAAACATTGTGCATGACATCACAATGACATTTGAGGTGCAGTAGTGACAGGAACTAGATGAAATCCTTCCCTGATGATGAGAGCTGGATACATGCATATTTATATTATATATTTATACTGATACATGCATGATGGATCAGTGAGTTGCACCTGTGTCTCACAGCATTACGGTCATGAGTTAGATTCCTGGACTAGGCCTTATCTGTGTGGAGTTTGTATGTTCTCCCCGCGTCTGCATGGGTTTCCTCCGGGTGCTCTGGTTTCCTGTGTTTGTATGTAGGTCTGTGTTAGGGACCCTAGTATGTAGCTCCAATGGGGCAGGGCCTGATGAATGTGAAATACTTTCTGTAAAAGTGCTTTGTAATCTGATAGTGCTTTATAAAAATCTGTTAATAAGTAAATAAATCAATCAATCAATATATAAATACAGCACTGGGGTTCAAAGTTTCTCTCAAAAATTCTTCCTGGAGATAAAGACTCTTACTGAAGGAGAAGCCTGATGAGAATTATTATAATTCTGATTGGGCTCCTTTTCTTAATACTGATTAGCCAATGACAAACAGTCTCTGTGATTTGCAATAACAAGCTCATAAACTACATTTATATTGACTAGGGGTATCACAGCTCATTTTATAAGCGATTTATGCTGGAAGATGTTATTAAAAAGAAAAAAGACTAACTTTGATTATAGGACTTATGTAAAGCAATGTGTACTTCTATTATTGTAACTGAATTTTATAAAAGGGTTTACTATAGCAGTGTTGAAGTAGGATTGTGTTACTTCATACAGACACTTCTACTACTTTTATTGTAAAACTATAAAGTTACATTCACTTTATAAAGATAATACTAACACTTCTAAATTTTAACTTAGATCACTGCTTTATTAGCATAGATTTTCTTTAGTCAAGGAAATAAATAAAGCAGCTTTACAAGTTTTACTAAGATTCATCATAGAAAACACTCCTGTCAAACTGTAAAGCTTTTTTCTCCCTCCAAATAAAAGTAACAATAAATGATTGCATAGGCTTACTTCAATAGGTGCTTAGTAAAGTCTCCACACCAAAGGTTCTCAATCAGTGGTGCTAATATCACTGGGGGTATGCAGGGTGACTGCCCAAGGATGTTATAATAATGAAGTATAATAAGTTTAATAAAATATTTTAGGGGCTCTGGCATATGTGGAAAAGTACCTCAAAATCCTTCTGAATGATATGCAAAGTAGTACTTGACCTGATTTCATGGGGGTAACTGGTACTCCCCAAGAAAAGCTTGAGAACTGCTGCTAATTCATACTGCTGAATACCTTATAAAACTGTGCTGACATAGTGTGGGTCGTCCCTGCGAAAGGGCCGTTCTCTCCCAGCCAGCTCCGAACTAGCTGGGAATTCCTCACAATTGCCTCACAGAGGCAAAGCAATCGATCCCTGCAGCAGCGAAGGCGGAGCTCCGAATGGTAAGTCTAAATTTTACCCTAACCCTTTCCTTAAACTTTACCCTAATCCTCCCCTTCCATGACCTTAACCCTCCCCATCCATTACCTTAACCCTAACCCTTCCCCGCAGCCTGACCCTAAGACTCCCCCCGCAGCCTGACCCTAACATTCCCTTACCTGCAACCTGACCCTAAGACTCCCCTCCTCGCAGCCTAACCCTAAGACTCCCCTCCCTGCAGCCTCACCTAACCCAAACCCTCCCCTTCCATGACTCTAATCCTAACCCATCTCTTTCATTACCATAACCCTCCCTTCCCCACAGCCTAAGCCTAAAAGTTCCCTGAGAATGTTACTCACCTCTCCAGTGTCCCTCAATGTTGTGTGTGGTTGGTGTGGTGAGTGCGACAGGTCCAACGGGTCTCCTGCAGTGTTTACGAATAATAATTGGGTAAGTATGCCAATTAAAAAATGGCTGCTTTTTTAAAATAGAGACAGATGAAAATTAGCTTTCAGCTGTGTCTACTTCTAAAAGACAGCCGTCATCTAAAAGGCGGCGACTTGAACCGCTGCTGCCATGCATGGATTGTACATGAAAAAACTCAGAATATATTACTCCATTTATGAATATGTGCCAGCTTTAAAATCTATAAATGAATCCACCTAATTGACTGACTATTTTGGTTCCACTCTGAAGTCAATGAAGAGGTTTTTAAACAAATGCTTAATTAGCCTGTGTCGTAATAATTAGTCAATGCATACTGTTCTGTGCAAACTAGCAATTAATCACCTGCTTTAATTTTGCCCTTGAATTATCTGCATGTAGCAGAAACCCCTTGTGGTGACCACTATGTGTTATTAGGATTTGTTTGTTTGGTTTTTTTTTTTGCAGCTTATTTCTAACTTTTTATATAATTGATAGTATTAGATAAGAAGTTATTTCTTTTCAAGCCAAAAGCAAAGCAGTATAGCTAATATTGAAAATAAAAATAACATGCTGTTCAGTTGAAGTAGATGCAGTACCACAAGTATAGAGTCATTCCATTTGTGTTGTTGGTTGGTGTAACATTTACAAGTTGGATTTATTTATCAATGTTTTTTTTTCATTACTTTTTATTCATTTCCAGTATGTGTTCAAATAAGCAGAGACAAACAAGGCACAGTAAATGTTAGCTAATTATTTGTATTTCTTTAAAAGAGCTACAGCTACTAACCAGCACACATGCAAATTAATTATGTTTTATTGTTAGATTAAGTTAAAATGGTGCCATCTAGTGGTTAAATTAAATATTATACTACTATTATAGTACTTATATGTGCCCAGAAGATTTTTGAAAACTCAACAGCGACAATTAATTTAACCCTTCCCTAACCCTAACTCTAACCCTCCCTGTCCTGCAGCCTAACAATAACCTTTCCCATTTAGCAGCCTAACCTTAACTCTCCCTGTTCCAGAGCCTAACACTAACCTTCCTATTAGCAGCCTAACATTAACCATTCCTTTCCCACAGTCTAACCCTAACCTACGGGTAATAGTTGAAATAGAGACAAACAACATAATAATCATTCCCAATAGTAAATTTTCTGTATTACAGTTGTTTGTGGCACTGATACAACCATGATACAGCTGTATTAGTGTTGGAAAAAAAGCTGTTCTAAGTGGCAATTGCATCACTCCCAATATGGATGGTCTTACCTTTTCAAAAAAATAATTTTTTCTTGTACGTAATTGGCTCCACATTACGAAATCCACATTATAATTTTTTCTGCTCTTGCTGTTCTAAGTGGCAATTGCATCACTCCCAATATGGATGGTCTTACCTTTTCAAAAAAATAATTTTATTTTTTAGGCTTTATAATTATTATTTGATGATTGAACATATGATAGAAAAACTCCATTATCTAATAATTAATTTTTATTTGTGAAGCTAGAATTTTTTTAAATATGACATCATAAAAATAAATATTTAATTAAACTCAATGAAAATAGTTAAATGGATTCAAAATATGGCAGATTTCCCATGGGTACTGGTGCCAACTTACTGTCACAGAGGTCCCCTAATAAAGCTGTATGCCAGGACTCATTTCTCTTAGCTCCATTATGAAGCCTCTGTGATCTATCTCCAATATCATATGTAAGGGGTAGGCAATTAATATTGTCTCTTAAATATGGGCTAAAAACTACGGATTAAACTTTTCTCACATTGATGATTGTTATCTTTAATATTTTACTTTTAAGAAAATTTTATTTGAATGAATAAAAATCCATTCACAAGAAATATATTTTCAAGAGTTTTTGTTGGTTTGTTTGTTTTGTTTGTTTACTGTATATAATATTGGGGTTGCTACTGGAATACTAGCAATAAATGTTTAACCTTATTATATATACATAATAAATAGACAAGTTCTGCAGGATTGTGTAAGATCCAATCAGGAAAGTGATGAAGAGAGAACTGCTGAACAGGTATAAAAAATCAATAAAAAAAAGATGCACAGAATGTATAAACAAATTATTTGTCCTAGGGTAACCTTGACCAAGGCCCTAGCTCCAATTGACCAGTGGCCCTCTTCTGTCTGAAGAGAACTAAGGTGCTCGCTGTATTGGTGATGGTCAGTAAGTTGCTCTCTTTATTGTCTGCCAGTCCATATAGTTCCTTTTTTTAATGATTAGGGGTCACTATTGTTGCTTCCTGTATTAGTTATTAGTCAGATGCTCTCTATATTTGGTTGTAGTTAGTAGGATGATTTCTGTATTGGGTATTAGTCAGTAGGTTATTTTCTGTATTTTGTGTTGTAACTAGGATGCCGTGTGACAGTCAATAGGATAATCTTACTGTTGTATAGAAGTTACTATATCTTTATATTGTAAAGTCAGTAGATGTTGTACGTGATTGTAGCTCTTATACATAATGCTTTTTCTTGTACGTAATTGGCTCCACATTACGAAATCCACATTATAATTTTTTCTGCTCTTATTAAAGTTATTTATTCAGTGCTAATTCTACTTACTTTTGTAAGCCCTGCTGATAGTTCATCCTATTCACATGTGGCCTCTTGCAGATTTTTTCCGTGGTCACTTTAAGTTTCCAACCAAACCCTACACAGGTCCCTAAATGCTCACTACACTTAAAGTAAAAAAAAAAATAGTTAGACAATTTTAGGACGACTGGACCTTTGTTTGTCCTCTGTCTCAAGGTAATACTTAAACATGCTTCTCAGCTGTTTGCTCAAGTGCACGTAACATCTGGAGGGCACATGCACACTCCACTCAAAACATCCCACTTATGCACTAACGTACGTCAGTCTAGATCCAGTCCATTAATAACATATCCTGATGGAAGATGATAAATTGCTGGATTTACTATGTGGTGCTTTGTGCTGGTGATTTCTAATCTCCAGCAATGTGTGGAGATTTTTGAAAGGTTAAATTGCCACGACTTAGTTTTAAATAGTGGTGATTTTCCTTAAAAATTCGTCACAGAATGTGCCCTTAGTAAAAAAATTTTTTTAATTGTAAGCTATAATAAAAATAGCCATTTCTCCTGTACAAATACATAGCGCTGCATGCCATTAACCCAGTCGCATATGGTACTAGAAGGCACAGCATGCTCATGTGTTGCAGGGAATGCTGTTACTTTTAGTACCATAAGTGGCAGCATGCCAAGTGTTAATGGCATGCTGTGCCATGGATTATGTGGCCCCAACTACTATTCATTTTCTCCCCAGTTTTTCAAGAAGTTTTTTTTCTAAGTGAGTGTTGATATACATCAAATCGACATTTTAATGGCGATTATTTCTTTGTCGACTTTTCCACGATTTTACTAAGCGACACTTTCTATATTATGCCTTTTCAAAATTTGCCGTGCCAATCTTAAATATTGTTATTTTGAAAAGGCAGTATTTTGGGTGATTTTTACAAAATCAGCTTTAGTAAATCCAGCCCCAGTAATGCTAATATTTTGTATTTGTACATCTCCCTTTGAAATGACCAATAAAAATTTCCTAGTAATTCATAGTTTCTTTTTCTTTTAACACATCCTATAACATAAAAAACATTATTAATAGAATAATAGATAATACACCAGTTTCTGAAAATTCACCTTCAGCAGTATATGTATTACACAGGGAGCTAAAAATCTAAACACCTATAATAGGCCATAACAAAACTGCATTGTAATGTTAACATATCTCTGAAATCAACTCCTGTGCTTAGCACAAGATCTGAGATCTTAAGAATTCTCAGATCCCAGAATCTTAATAGCCTTGAAGTACATGTTGGTGTTATAAAAATAGATGTGAAAATTGTTTCTAAAATTATGGCTACTCTTTAGTCCTTTTTATCATCAGCTGGGATTCATAATGGGTCGCCATTCGGTCTAGGCAATTTGTTCTGCTATTGCATCAGTATTGGCCTCCAAATAATGCTAACATGTTACTTCACCTTGATATGCAGAAAGCTTTTAATTCCGTTCCATGGTCTTACATTCAGAAAGTGCTTGAACATAGGGTTTCGGTCTGAAATTCCAGGCTATTATTAATATTTTTTATACGCCTCTGAAGACTTCTTTATTAGTTAGTGGTCTAAAGGGAACATATATTATCATGACCAGTGTGACTCGCCAGGGGTGCCCCATGTCTCCACTACTATTTAATTTGGTCTTGATTCCTATGATTACAACCCTACAACAATGGAACCTTATTTGAAGGCATTGATAAAGAGCAAAGGGAATTGAAGATCTCAACGTTCGCCGCTGACATTATACTGTATAAGTTGTTCTTCAGCCACTCATGGGTCAGTTAAAAGAGTTTGGCTCAATGTTTGGCTTTTGGTATAATTCTGATAAATCCTCTGCTTTAAACTTGGACCCCAAAATAAGTATGGTGGATGGGTATGCATCTGAGCTGGCCAAATATTCGGATGTTCGGGTTTCCACCTCGAATGGCCTTTTTTTAAGAGGGCTTTTTCTACCAGACCACAGCGAAGTGTCTGGGAAATTGATTGCT
The DNA here is from genome assembly GCA_011038615.1 of Limnodynastes dumerilii. Taxonomy (NCBI): domain Eukaryota; kingdom Metazoa; phylum Chordata; class Amphibia; order Anura; family Limnodynastidae; genus Limnodynastes; species Limnodynastes dumerilii. The sequence continues at coordinate 44,909 of WWET01002898.1, read as the reverse complement.
TCTGCCTTGCTGAGAAGAAGCAACCAATGATTCCCATGATGAAGCGGTGAAGGGTAAGTATCCCTTCTCCTAATACTTATCCTAACCCTCCTTTTACATTACCCTAACCCTCATCTCCCCACAGCCTGACCCTTACATTCTCCTCCCCACATCCTGACCCTAAGACTCCCTTCCCCGCAGCCTAACCCTAAGGCTCCACTCCTTGCAGCCTAACCCTAAGACTTTTGTCCTCGCAGCCTAACCCTAAGACTCCCCTCCCCACAGCCTAACCCTAAGACTCCCTTCCCCACAGCCTTAACCTAAGACTCCCTTTCCTGCAGCCTAACCCTAAAACTTCCCTCTCTGCAGCCCAACCCTAAGATTTCCATCCTCATTTACTCCACCTCTGGGCTGGTGGGTTTACATCGGGTCTGGCTGTAGTTTGCGAATGAATGACTGAGCTTTCATCCTCCTGTACTTCAAAAATATAATTTTCTAAGCAGAGACTGCATCCCCAAATATTCTATCACTTACCTTGGTAAAAAGTATGTAACTTGCATACCTAATAGATAAATCATGTCATATAGTTTACTAATTTAAGTATTAAAATAATGTCAAAGTGCACTAAGTGTACTTGATGACATCTAGGGGTTGCTCTGGAGGCTGAGAGTAACAGCAAAACAGGAGTAAATGTAGATTTTGCAAAGTCATGTTGAACTGCAGGGAGAGCCAAATTTAAACAGTGTGAACATAATTCAAATTGATGTTGCCTAGCTCAACTACAAATCAGTGGTCAAAGGGAAAATTTAGAAGTAGTGGAATGAACATGTACATGATGCAGTTTGGAAACATAGAAAAAATTAAAATTCATTTGCAACATGGTTCATCCAAGTGCAACGTATTACGCACTTCTGGTTTACCTATCACACTAGATTTGACAGATTAGTTACACCCACTCTGTTCTGCTGTACTAGTGGCCTCTACTATAAAGCTGGCGTGGTGCTTCTAGACGGATTCCTGGCCTACAATAGTGGTTCATCCAAATTCATCCATGGGTAGCTTAGTCAATAATCCAGGTATATGTGTTCTCACATATACTAAGGCCATATTCATTTGCATACTTCCAGGTCTAGCCCTTAGACATTCTCCTCTTACAGAGAGTATGTAAGTAAGTATGTCTCTGATGACAGGGTGGGCTTACTCACCATGCGTACAAGATAAGCATGGTGGTTGAGTGTAAGAATACATATCACATGGTAAGGACTTTTCCAAGCCTTTACGCATGGTCCTGCAGTCCATATGTGACCCTTCAACATGCAGGACCACGTGATCCAGTCTTAGGTCCTTAGGTACCAAATCTTTTACAACAAAACAGAAACCATTATCAACCATTATCAATATAAAATATAACAAGGTACTGGAGAATGGTGAAAATCCAAGAGGAAGTCACTTCCCATTCACTTTGCTTATTTAACCTACTCTGACCCTAAATTACCATACCCCTTCCTATTCACATATCAAAACAGCAAGCACCCATCGCTATAACCCTTACCTAACCACCAAGCCCCACATAACACCTTCATGCTTATTAAAACCTTCAGTTATGCTATTGGTTGGACAGACAGCAAGGTTATGCATATTTCTCACTTATTTTCTGATCTAATTATAATATTGATTATGCATGATATTGTATTGCATTAAGTTTAGTATAGATAAACCAGGCAACAAAAGTGTTCTATAACTGGGAATCTGTTGACACAGTGTTCAAATATAGTACTGGAATTAAAATTGCATGAGCTGCATTTCTGCTCTGATCTCGCACTGCTAGATATACCTATTATTTGCAATTATAATAAATATTTAATCAAGATGTTTTAGCTCAGATAAATTAGCTGGGTATGTTTTTTTGTAACTTGATTTGTTTATTCTGTAGATTAATGCCATATTTTACAGATGATATTCTGATTTATTGTTAATAAATATGAATAATTTGGTCTGGTTATATGTCAAAGGCGGGGGTAATATCTAGGACATAATTCGTTATATGATATCTTATGCATTATAATACAGTATAATTATCTTATTTAATAATTTATTTCTATTGGATTATCTAAAAGTATTAAAGTATTAAAAATTTATATAATTTGCTTGTGAATGATTGATTGCTCTATCTGTGAAATGAATAAAGTATTCAAATCAGTGTTGGCTAAGGGGTTTAAATATCTCTCTTTGTGGATTGACATTGAAGCCTCTGAAGAGAAAAGAAACACAAGCAGTAGAGTCTGTCGGGGCAGATTGGGAACTTAAAGTGGCAAAAAATCTGTAAGAGGCCACATGTGGGTTTGATCAACTATAGACTGAAAAAAGTAAATGTGATTATAACAGAATTAAGAAAATTTTAAGAATTAAAAGAAAAGTTTAAATTTTTTTTATTGAATTATACAACAATGTAAAAAATACAGCAATGATAGAGCAATAATACAAGCAGGAAGTTGAAGGCATATAACAATTTTCTTTGTCATTAGTAAAACAGGGATACAATATCTTGAAAACATATAATCAGTTAAATTAGCAGTCATTTCCTTGATAGTATTTTAGAATGAAATATAAAACAGAAACATACAGAAATAAAGAGAGAATAAAAAGGGACAGAGTATAGAGTAAAGAATAGGGA